>JBBPBX010030309.1:0-35269 GCA_038048925.1 Garcialebias charrua
TTTCAAGGGACTGGGCTACTGGTGTCACGTGCTTATGTAGACTCACCGGTATCCCCAAGGGTCACATGTGACCATGTTGGTATAATATTCTCGACCTGCGCATGCACAAGAGTGATATCCAGTGCTGTTGAGCACCGCCTCTGGCGGTCATCCGGGATTCATAGAACCGTAGTTAGTCGTAACTTTCGTTTTCTCCTTTTCAAGTTTTTACAAGTAATCTGTGACTTTCTTCTTGTAGGTGCTAGTTGGGTCCCTCTTCAGGGTCTCGTACGTGTTGCCATCGCTCAATAGTGTAGTTATTTTTTCCTGGTAATCAGAAGTGTCGAGGACTGCTGTGCATCTTCCTTTGTCAGCTGGTAAAATGGTGATGTTTTGGCCCTGGCTGAGTGATAATACAGCTTTCATTTCCTGTGGTGTGAGATTTGAAGCAGGCGAATTGGCACTGGAGAGGTTGATATTTTTTTCTGAGGTGTTCTGCCTCTGCTTCCGCCAAGTTGTTGTTTCTAATTGTGGATTTAGTGGCAGTGATTAGTTCCACAACAGGTATTTCTTGTGGCAAGATGGCAAAGTTTAGTCCTTTTGCCAGCACATTTTTCCCAGGTTGTGTCAAGGTCCTGTTTGACATATTTCTAACCCACTGCTCCTGAATATTTGTGTTGGCGACAACCTCCTGATCTTGACTGATGGTTTGTGATGAGAAACCAGCTCTCTGGTGTAATTTTAGAAACTTACTTTTTTGACATTCCTTGCTCTTCTGATGCTGTGATTTCTGGGCCTTTTCAACAAAGCAAGATACTTCTTCCATCAGAGGAAGTGGTAGAAGAGTAGACAGCTTCTGGAGGGTCTGATCCAATTTGAGTGAGAGAGCTTCAACTGTGAAGTGGATCTGTCTTGTTTTCTCACTGAGCAGCTTGAATTAATCAGAGCTCTGATTCTCTGAGCCAGCTGTAAACCCTGGTCTGAGTGTTGGAGGAAAATACTCTGGCTCAACTTCCTCAAAAAGAACGGCATTCAACAGCAGGAGAAGATTTTTAACGGGTACTTGGAAGATCAGATTTTCAGGACAGGTTACATAAATATAGATAAAGTACATGCATGAGGACCAACACGAGAATCCGCCCCGAGCTGCCTTCTCAGCTTGTTTTTATACCCTTATCAGTTCAGCCTACTTCAAAGAACTTGGAGGTGTCCTTGACTGTAGCTGCAGCCTCACTCAGCACCCCATCCAGTTCTCTCTGCTAACCCAAACATATGATTCATGGACAGCCATAGTAGAAAAAACATCCATAACCTTTGACCAAAAATTCCTTATCAGAGTCAGGATGATCTGTTAAAAGAAGAACTTCAGTGTCTTCTGTTCCTTCCCCAGATGCAGACACAACTAGGCTTGTTATAGATTAACCGATTCGACTGGATATCCGGTTTGACAAGCTAGCGATGTGGTTGCATCGGTAGCAGCCACGTAAACCGACAGCAACCAGCCACAAATTCAGAGATGAACCGGTTGAAAAGACACGGACCGGTTATCGCGAGACTTGCTGGGTTTACAATGCGTTTCTAAAACAACGCGAGAGCGAAGCTATTCTCACGCATGCGCCATAGCTCACCAAGAGCACGAGCGAGCATGGATGTAAATAGTAGCCGCGCGCGCTAGCGAGTCACCGCGAAAGATTTTCAACACATCAGCCAGACAAAAATCTAAAGTGTGGAACGTTTTCGGGTTTTACTAGAAGGACGGAAAACTCGACAAAAGCCACGCTATTTGTAAGCTATGCAGCGCACCTCTGAAGTACACTGGTAGCACAACAAACCTCGACCAACAACTTTTCAAGCCTCACAACAACGAGCAGGATCATGCAGCTGCCACACACAAAGCGACGGGTAACGTTATCACTAAATTTTACGGGCAACTCAGTGATAGTTCACGAGTTACACAGGCCTTGAAGATCTCTTCCACACTGTTTTAAGTCCCTGCCCTTCCTCAGTAGCAGTGATAACTCCTGTCAATGAGCCCACAGAATGGGTGAACAGTCTTGTTGTTACACAGAAGAATAAACACGTTGTTGGACCCGAACTGCGTTGTCTCAGCCTTCACCTATAATATAAGCTGCATGACTATGACCCACAGCCATACAAGATTAATAAGAAGCATAAAGCTACAACAGTAGCCATGATGCAGAGAGGACATTCACAAGCCTATCAGCAAAAACAACATCCCTGCATCACAAGGTAAATCCCCCAGCACACTGTCAAAATACATCTTACAGTCTGCTGTGTTTTGTTGCTGTCACTAGATTTATTCTGCCTACTGTTTTTTGATTGTTTACACTGCATTTAACCATACTGTACACTAAATGTAATGTCTGCATTTAACCATACTGTACACTAAATGTAATGTCATGTTTTATTTCTAGGTAACGGGGGATTCAGTTCAGAGAGGTCCAGTGCAGACTGAACCTGCAAATGGAGATCTTGATGTCTGCAATGATGCACCCCAGACCCAAGATGAGCATACAGGTTTGTGTTTTATAACTTGTGATCAAGAATGAGCTGACTTTGTCTTAAACTTGTGCTGCAGTCATTTTATCAGCATAAAACACATTCACAATAATGAGAGAATCTGCATGCACAGAAAGAGTTAAATAATCATCATGATGATAATGATATGTCTTTTACACATGTACACTAGCCTGGTTGTAACCAGACCCTGTCCTTCACTTCACTTTGGACTAGGGTCTGGCATCTCTGCCATAGACAACGATTTCTCCTGGAGATTTTTGAATGGACCAATCAGAGAACAGGAGGCAGAGTTTTGTTAGTTTAGTCTGGTGAGGTCCAGGCTATTCAGATAAATTGCTCAGAAACCACTCGGTGGATATTTTTTCTGCCACCAGTGTGTAATTATATGTCTTTAATTTACTGACTGTTGGCCTAGATGAAACATTTGAGATAAAATTCGATTTTTTATCATTTATTTTCGTAGCGCACCCGAGGCTGTTTGGAAAATATCAAACCGAAACTATTTAATATCCAGCAGATTTGACCATTTCGTGAATTGATTTAGGAACTGTTAAGCTCAGGAACACTTCTGATATAACGTCAGCGGTGAAATATATTTTTTCTCAGCAGAGAAATAATAGTTTTTTACCTTGTTTTGATGAAAATTCGTTCGTGGCGGCAGCCATTTTGAATGACGACGTCAGTCGACGTCGTTCAAAACTCCGCCTTCTGCTCTCTGATTGGTCCGGTCAAAAATCGGCCGGAGAAATCCTTGCCTATGGGAGGAATCCCAGACTGTGCAGTGAAGGGAAATGAGAATTGAGCGGAGCTGTGCAGGAAGGCGAGGGCCAGGCTACATGTACACGAGTCCCTACATAAATAAATTCTGAACATCAGATGAAGATTTTTACATAAAATGGTAAAGTCAGTAAAAAAAAAAAAACTTCATGGCAAACATAGCCAGTAATATATGGTGCATGTTTTCTATTTCAGATGATGAACCACCTTGTAAAAAGAAGAAAATGTCAGCGCTGGACGAGCTGTTGGGAGACTTTGAAGTGAGGATGGCAACTAGATCTGTGAGGGACCAGGCCAGTGAAGAAGTCAAGAGGTAAAGAGAGCATGTTTTTATATTAATCCGTGCCCACCTGCTCACACAAACTCATGTTCGTGCTGCTGTTGTTAGGTGTACTGTTCTTGCATTATGTTTTGTATTATTAAGTTCAAGTTCAAGTGTTTATTTTTCCTTTTCCTTGGTTTCATGGTTTGGTCACACTACAGTGAGAGGAAAGAATTCCCTTCAGCAGATTGTTAAGCTGTCATCTAAACTGACCGGAGGAACCCTAACCTCAGTAACATCCATGTATGTTAGTCAGGTACAGAGGATAGCTTCTTCTGTTTTAAAAGATGTCCTTCATCCCCTGTATGGAGAGTTTCAGCTTCTTCCCTCTGGTCGGAGGTTTTTAGTCCCGAAATGTAGGACAACACGTTTTAAAAATAGCTTTGTTCCCACTGCTGTTACTGAAATGAACAAACGGAATAACGTTGAAGCTTTTAGTGGTTAAATGTTTTTATTTTTCATTTTACATATGATTTGGGGAGCCTTAACACTGTTATGTGCAACATTATCTGTTTATAGTTTCTTTTAAGTGTTTTTACTAAATGTTTTTACTGTTTTTATTTGTGTGTGCGCATGGATGGATGTATGCTTTGTACCACTGCAAACCACATTTACCCTTGGGTATAAATAAAGTAACCTGAACCTGAACCTGAACCTTATTTGTCATATGCAGGTTAACACAAGGTTAACTTAGTACAATGAAATGCTCAGGATGAGAAAAAACGATTTTGACTTGCTAAAAAACAAACAACAAGCAAACAGGAAATACTAAAGCATGCAATGAGGGTACAAAATAAACTACCAAAAAGTGAAACAGTAATTATAATATTACAAAGTTTCTGAAGAGAAAAATAGTAAACAACATGGTAGAATTTTAACGGTGAAGCAGGATGAATTTGTGTGAATAACTATTTCAAGGTAGTAATGAAATATAAGCTAAAATGCACATGATCTATATTGCACATAACTACCAAACTACAGGTTGTGTGACAGGTTATTGCACAACAGGTTATTGCACAGGACTCAGGAGCTTTGTGCTTATAGCTTATTCCTGGGTTTTTTTTCCTAGTGATTTTTATTTTATTACATGCTGCTGTAACCATTTGTGCCTTTTATATTTTTTCTGTATTTTCTGTAGGAAATTTTCTTTTAGCTGGTCTTTAGGTCCATGTTTAAAAATAAACACATTTAACATGTGATTATTTTGTTTGGCTTTTTACTTTATTTTTACCAGTGCTTTACAGCACCCTTTTAGATATGATATATGTGGACTTTTACAAATTTAAAAATGCTCTAAGAATGTCACATTGATAGAAATGGTCCTTTTTCTTTCATAATGAAATATTTGTCTACCGGTACATCAACAAATATTAAAACGTAGAATTATTTGAAGTTTAATCGAATCGAACCGAATCGAACCGAATCACTTTTACACTACATCGAACCGAATCGCTTTTACACTGCATCGAATCGAATCGTTCCGTTTTTAAAATAAATCGTTTTTGAATCGAATCGTAACCCTTGTATCTAGATGTGAATCGAATCGTCTGTCACACAGAGATGTACAACCCTAGACACAACTATGCTAATGATGAAGAATACTGCTCTTACACATCTGGAGCAACCAGGTGGAAGTCTGGATTCTCGATGACCTCAATGGTAGATCTGGAAAAAAAAAAAGAAAACCAGACATTTTCCTCTGATCTTCATCTTACAGCCCGTGGTCCCCAGCTGGCATGCAGAAAATCAATTTAAAAAAATCAAAATTAAATGTAAATAAACATCAAAAACAAAGTGTTGCAGTCATGTTAGCACACAGTAAAAATCAGAGAGTCAGAGTCAGAGAGAGTCAGAGAGTCTTTATTGTCATTTGCACCGCATGTGGTACATGTGATGAAAACGAGATTATGTACACGGGGTCCCAGTTACATCCAACAACAAATGCAAGAGAAAAACAGTAATAACATCTAGAATTAACTAAGAAAAACATCAACTAGTAATACACTAAGCCTAATATAGTGGAAATAAACAGCAGCACGAACATGAGTTTGTATGAGCAGATGGTCACAGATGAACACAGCAACAAGAAAACAGATCAGCATCAGCACAATGTGATATTTTGCAGTGTTTATTTTTTATTTTATTTTTATTTATTCATGAGTCTAACAGCCTCAGGGTAGAAGCTGTTCCTCAGTCTAGTGGTTCTACATTTGATGCTCCTCAACCTCCGTCCTGAGGGGAGTGGGGCAAAGAGTGAGTGTGCTGGGTGAGTGAGGTCTTTCATGATGCAGGTGGCTCTTTTCCTGCATCTGGAGGTGTAAATGTCTGTGATGGTGGGGAGACTGACTCCAACAGACTTCTGTGCAGCCTTCACCACTCTCTGTAGAGCTTTCCTCTCTTCAACTGTGCAGCCTCCATGCCACACGTTGATGCTGGAGCACAGGACGCTCTCCACTGCACACCTGTAGAACGAGGTGAGAACTGGGCTGCTCAGACCAGCACGTCTCAGCCGTCTGAGGAAGTAGAGTCTCTGATGACCTTTCTTGATCAGGCTGGTGGTGTTGTTGCTCCAGCTGAGGTTATCATTCATGTGTACACCCAAGTATTTGTAGCTGGAGACCACTTCCACTGCAGACCCACCTATTTTCAGTGGGGCGTGGGTGTGTTTGTTCCTTCTGAAGTCCACAATCATCTCCTTTGTCTTCTTCACATTCATGTGAAGATTATTCTCTTTGCACCAGCTCTCCAGGTGTTCCACCTCCTGTCTGTAGCTGGACTCATCATTGTTTGTGATGCATCCCACCACCGCTGTATCATCTGCAAACTTAACAATATGACAGCCTGGAAGTGTGGCTGTACAATCATATGTGAGCAGAGTGAACAGAAGGGGGCTCAGCACACATCCTTGAGGAGAGCCAGTGCTGAGGGTTATGGTGGAGGAGGAGAAGTTGTGGATCTTCACGGACTGTGGTCTGTCTGTTAAGAAGTCTAGTACCCAGTTACAAATAGAGGGGCTTAGTCCAAGTGTAGATAGTTTGTCTATCAGAGTTTGGGGGATCATGGTGTTGAAGGCAGATGTGAAGTCCACAAAGAGCAGACGCACGTATGAGTCCTTCTGATCCAGGTGGGTGAGAGCAGTGTGGACCACGGAAGAAATGGCGTCCTCTGTTGATCGGTTCTCACGGTATGCGTATTGATGAGGGTCCTCGTTGATGTTGACGGTTGCCTTGATGTGGGTCATGACCAGTTTCTCAAAACATTTAGCGACTACCGGGGTGAGGGCCACTGGTCTATAGTCATTCAGACCAGTCACTGTGGAGCTCTTTGGGACTGGGATGATGGTCGCGGTCTTCAGGCAGGTGGGAACTGACTCCAGTGCAAGTGAGGTGGTGAAGATGTCAGCCAGCACCTCACAGAGCTGGTCCGCACATTCCTTCAGAACTTTCCCTGGGATGTTGTCTGGTCCGGTTGCTTTATGAGGATTAATCTTTCTGAGACTGCCTCTCACTTCTGCTGCGGTCACTCTGAGATGCTCTTCATCTGGTGATGAGGTGAGTCTGGTGCTAGCTGGTCTGTTTGGATCATCAAAACGTGCATAAAACTTATTGAGGGCATCAGGCAGAGATGGGTCCCTGGGGCATTGTTTGTTCTTGCCTTTGTAATCTGTTATGCATTTAATACCCTTCCACATGCTCCGTGGGTCTTGTGAGGTGAACTGTCCCTCGATCCTCTGTGCATACGTGGCCTTGGCCTTCTTAATGCCATCCTTCAGTTCTTTCCTGCTCTTTCTCAGCTCCTCTTTATCTCCTGACTTGAATGCAGTGTCCCTGGCTGCTAGCAAGGCGTGAACTTCTTTATTTAACCAGGGTTTCCGGTTCGGGTAAGATTTAACATATTTTTTTATGGATACATTTTCAGAGCATGTACTGATGTAGCCCAGGACTGAGGAAGCATAGAGATCCAGGTCAACTGAGCTCCCTTCAGTAGCTGCTTCTCTGAAAACAGACCAGTTTGTCTTCTCAAAACAGTCTCTCAACATGGGGGAACTATCTTGAGGCCAGATTCTTATCTCTCTTTGTTCCGGCTTGGAGCGCCTGAGTGGGGGGAGTTGTCTTGGGGCCAGGATCAGAGAGCAGTGATCGGAAGCTCCGAGCGCTGGGCGTGTCTTCGCCGTGTACGCCCCCTTTACATTAGTGTAGACTTGGTCAAGCGTTTTATCTCCTCTCGTTGCTGTGAAGACGTGCTTATTGAAAGCTGGGAGGGAGACTTGAAGATCTACGTGATTGACGTCTCCGCAAACAATGAAGAGCCCCTCAGGATATTTACACTGCAGCGAGGTGAGTAAGTCATGAATTTCTCCCTGGGCGTCATTAGCATTAGCATCGGGTGCTATGTAAATAACTGTTATTAAAATCACAGCATGGTCGCGAGGAATATAATGCGGCCGACATCTTACTGTGATCAACTCGACGGCCGCTGAACAAAGCCTTTTGATCACGGAACAGTTCGTGCACCAGTCTTTGTGCACGTAAATACAAACACCGCCGCCTCGTGTTTTCCCTGTAGTCTCGGTGCACCGGTCCGTTCTGAAAAAGAGTCTATTATCCAGCTCATAAACAGAGTCCGGTGTATCCTCAGAGATCCACGTTTCTGTCAGGCAGAGCACAGAGCACCTTCTCATCTCCTCCGACGTGGTCACTCTCAAACGAAGTAGATCCATTTTGTTGTCCAGCGAGCGGACGTTAGACAGAAAAAGAGCCGGCATCGGGGGTCTACCGGTTTTAGCGTCTGCCCGCAGTCTCGTCATAATTCCTGCTCGGCAACCTCTCTTCTTTCCTCGTGAGCACCGCTTCCTTTTCTTTCCCCTGGAGCGCGTCTGCTTCCAGAAAGATGATCTTAACAGCTCCAATCTTCCGAGCTCTGATTTGAGTTCGTTGCTGATTTCAGCTGTGCCCTGTGGTAAATCCGCTCCGATTCTTAACAGTTCAGTTCGACTATAATTCACCCGCAAAAAACGCGCAGAGTCAGGTACAAAAAAACTATTAAAATTACTAAAAACTAGGGATGAACCGGGAGCTCGTGAAGCTGCGGCTGCTCTTAGCGCGGCCATCTTGCCATCTTGCCATCAAATGAGGAGTAAAAACAAAAAACTGACAAGTTGTGAAACGTAAAGTTTTCTGTGAACTTCTTCTTCTTCTTTCGGCTTTTCCCTTTTCAGGGGTCGCCACAGCGAGTCATCCTCCTCCACCTCACTCTGTCCTCTGCATCCTCTGTCCTCACTCCAACTACCTCCATGTCCTCTCTAACTGCATCCATATATCTCCTCTTTGGTCTCCCTCTTTGTCTTTTTCCTGGCAGCTGCATTTCTAACATCCTTCTACCAATATACCCACTGTCCCTCCTCTGGACATGTCCAAACCATCTCAGTCTGGCCTCCCTAACTTTATCTCCCAGTTGTTTAACATGTGCTGTACCTCTGATGATCTCATTCCTGATCTTATCCATCCTTGTCACTCCTAAGGAGAACCTCAGCATCTTCATTTCTGCCACTTCCAGTTCTTTCTCCTGTCTTTTTGTCAATGCCACTGTCTCCAGACCATACAACATAGCTGGTCTCACCACTGTCTTGTAAACTTTTCCTTTGACCTTTGCTGACACCTTTTTGTCACAAATCACTCCTGAAACTTTTCTCCATCCACTCCATCCTGCCTGGACTCTCTTTTTCACCTCTTTACCACATTCCCCATTTTCCTGTACAGTGGACCCCAAGTACTTGAAGTCCTGCACCTTTGTGACCTCTGCTCCTTGTAGCCTCACTGTTCCACTGGCCTCCCTCTCATTCACACACATGTACTCTGTCTTACTACGACTGACTTTCATTCCTCTTCTTTCAAGAGCATACCTCCACCTCTCCAAGTTCTCTTCCACTTGTTCCCTGTTCTCACCACAGATCACAATGTCATCTGCAAACATCATAGTCCATGGGGATTCCTGCCTGACCTCATCTGTTAGTCGGTCCATCACCAGAGCAAACAAGAAGGGGCTCAGAGCCGATCCTTGATGCAATCCCACCTCCACCTTGAAGGTATCTGTCACACCCACAGCACATCTCACCACTGTCCTGCTGTCCTCATACATGTCCTGTACCAGTCTAACATACTTTTCTGCCACTCCAGATTTCCTCATGCAATACCACACCTCTTCTCTTGGTACCCTGTCATATGCTTTTTCTAAATCCACAAACACACAATGGAGTTCTTTCTGACCCTCTCTGTACTTCTCTATCAACATCCTCAAAGCAAAGATGGCATCTGTGGTGCTCTTTCTTGGCATGAAACCATACTGCTGCTCACAGATAGTCACATCTTGTCTAAGTCTTGCTTCCACAACTCTCTCCCAGATCTTCATTGTGTGGCTCATCAACTTAATTCCCCTGTAGTTGCTACAACTCTGTACATCACCCTTGTTCTTAAAAATGGGAACCAGCACACTTCTTCTCCATTCCTCAGGCATTTTCTCACCCTCAAATATTCCATTAAATATTTGAGTCAAAAACCTCACTGCCATCTCTCCGAGACATTTCCAAACCTCCACTGGTATGTCATCAGGTCCTACTGCCTTCCCCTTCTTCATTCTTTTCAGAGCTTTCCGGACTTCACCCTCACTAATCTTTCCCACTTCCTGGTCCACCGTTTCTATTACCTCCACTCTTCTTTCTCTTTCATTCTCTTCATTCATTAGCTCCTCAAAGTAATCCTTCCATCTTCCCATCACACACTCCTCACTTGTTAGAACATTCCCATTCCCATCTTTAATAAGCCTAACCTGCTGCACATCCTTTCCAGCCTGATCCCTCTGTCTTGCCAATCGGTACAAGTCCTTCTCGCCCTCTTTAGTGTCCAGTCTCCCATATAACTCATTGTACGCCCTCTGCTTTGCCTTAGCTACTTCCCTCTTTGCTCTATGTCCCATCTCCTTATATTCCTGTCTCCTCTCTTCAGTCCTCTCACTGTCATATTTCTTCTTGGCTAATCTCTTTCTTTGAATGGCGTCCTGCACTTCACTATTCCACCACCAGGTTTCCTTATCATCCATTCTCTGTCCAGATGACACACCAAGTACCTTCCTACCTGTCTCTCTAATTACTGTTGCTGTAGTAGCCCAGTCACTTGGAAGCTCTTTCTTACCACCCAGAGCCTTTAACAGCTCGTCTCTGAATTTCTCACAACATTCTTCCTTCTTTAGCTTCCACCATTTGGTCTTCTTCTCTGATTTTACTCTTTTTCTCTTCTTCGCAACAACAGTCATTCTACACACAACCATCCGATGCTGTCTGGCCACACTCTCCCCTGCCACAACCTTACAGTCTCCAATCTCCTTCAGGTTTCCTCTTCTACACAGAATGTAGTCGATCTGCGTACTCCTTCCTCCACTCTTATAGGTCACTCTATGTTCCTCCCTCTTTTGGAAATAGGTATTGACTATAGCCATTTCCATTCTCTTGGCAAAATCCACCACCATCTGTCCTTCCTGGTTTCTTTCCTTGACACCAAACCTACCCATCACTTCCTCATCCCCTCTGTTTCCTTCACCAACATGTCCATTCAGGTCTGCTCCAATCACCACTCTTTCCTCCCTGGGAATACTCTCTATCACTTCATCCAAATCTTTCCAAAATTTATCTTTCTCCTCCTCATCACATCCAACCTGTGGAGCATAACCACTTACTATGTTTAGCATCAGACCTTCTACTTCTACCTTTAGACACATCACCCTATCTGACACTCTCTTCACCTCTACTACATTCTTTGCCAACTCCTCCTTCAGGACCACCCCTACTCCATTTCTCTTTCTATCCACACCATGGTAAAACAGTTTAAACCCTGCTCCAATACTGCGAGCCTTGCTGCCCTTCCACTTGGTCTCTTGGACACATAAAACATCTACCTTTCTTCTCTGCATCATGTCAGCCAGCTCTCTACCTTTGCCTGTCATTGTCCCCACATTTAGAGTTGCAACCCTCAGTCCTACATTCTTCACTTTCCTCCTCTCCCTCTGTCTCCTGACACGTTTTCCTCCTCGGCGTCTTCGACTAACAGTAGTACAATTTCCGCCGGCACCCTGTTTGTCAACAGCACCGGTGGCGGACGTTGTTAACCCGGGCCTCGACCGATCCGGTATGGTTTCACTTTGATGAACTCGCATTATGGTTTTGGCAAGTGTTTTACGTCGGATGCCATTCCTGACACAACCCTCACCATTTACCCGGGCTTGGGACCGGCACAAGAGATACACTGGCTTGTGCTCCCTAGTGGCTGGCTTCTGTTTTCTGTGAACTGAAGTTTTCTGTGAACTGAATTCCTAAAAATGAGGAGTAAAAACAAAAAACTGACAAGTTGTGAAACGTAAAGTTTTCTGTGAACTGAATTCCTAATGTCAATGTCTAATCGTCAACAAGGACATTCCAGAGAAAAAAATGGATCTAGAGTCAATACTGTACAAACCGGATTCCAAAAAAGTTGGGACACTAAACAAATTGTGAATAAAAACTAAATGCAATGATGTGGATATGTCAATATTTTATTAATAATAGATCATAGATGAGAGATCAAAAGTTTAGTCTGAGTAAATGTAAAATTAGAAAGGAAAAATATGTTGATTCAAAATTTCACAGTGTCAACAAATCCCAAAAAAGTTGGAACAAGTAGCAATAAGTGAGATTTTTATTAATGAAAAGTGCGGTATAAATTAAATTTATTATTATTATTATTATTATCATTATTATTATTATTAAATATTAAGTGGCTGGAAAAAGGAAATTGAGCATATAACGAACAGCTGGAAGCCCAATTAACACTAATTAGGTCAATTGACAACATGATTGGGTATAAAAAGAGCTTCTCAGAGTGTCGGTGTCTCTCAGAAGCCAAGATGGTAAGAGGATCACCAATTCCACCATTGTTGCGCAGAAAGATAGTGCAGCAATACCAGAATGGTGTTACCCAGCGTAAAATAGCAAAGACTTTTAAGTTATCATCATCAACCGTGCATAACATCATCAAAAGATTCAGAGAATCTGGAACAATCGCTGTGCGTAAGGGTCAAGGCCGTAAAACTCTACTGGATGCTCGTGATCTCCGGGCCCTTAAACGTCACTGCACCTCAAACAGGAATGCCACTGTCAAGGAAATAACAGAATGGGCTCAGGAATACTTCCAGAAAGCATTGTCAGTGAACACAATCCACCGTGCCATCCGCCGTTGCCAGCTGAAACTCTACAGTGCAAAGAGGAAGCCATTTCTAAGCAAGCTCCACAAGCTCAGACGTTTGCACTGGGCCAGGGGTCATTTAAAATGGAGTGTGGCAAAATGGAAGACTGTTCTGTGGTCAGATGAGTCACGATTTGAAGTTCTTTATGGAACACTGGGACGCCATGTCATCGGACCAGAGAGGACAAGGATAGCCCAAGTTGTTATCAACGCTCCGTTCAGAAGCCTGCATCACTGATGGTATGGGGTTGCATGAGCGCTTGTGGCATGGGCAGCTTGCATGTCTGGAAAGGCACCATTAATGCAGAGAACTATGTTCAGGTTCTAGAACAACATATGCTCCCATCTAGACGTCATCTCTTTCAGGGAAGACCCTGCATTTTTCAACAAGATAATGCCAGACCACATTCTGCAGCAATCACAACATCATGAGAAGGATCCGGGTACTGAAATGGCCAGCCTGCAGTCCAGATCTTTCACCTATAGAGAACATTTGGCGCATCATAAAGAGGAAGGTGCGACAAAGAAGGCCCAAGACGATTGAACAGTTAGAGGCCTGTATTAGACATGAATGGGAGAGCATTCCTATTTCTAATCTTGAGAAACTGGTCTCCTCTGTCCCCAGACGTCTGTTGAGTGTTGTAAGAAGAAGGGGGGGGATGCCACACAATAACCGTGTTTCCCTCCATTTTCATTTCGAATTTTGAGCTAATTTTGGAAATCTCGCAAATGTGTAAATACTGTACAAATTAATGCGAAGCAGAAGTGTTTCCATCAACTGGCTTGAATCGCATCTACCGGGCCACGCACAGCGTCATTACGTCAGACGTCAGCGTCATTACGTCAGACGTCAGCGTTACGCATGTCTACAGTAAACAGGAAGTAGCGGTTGAAAACAGAACCCGGCCACACATCTCGTCAAAATGGAGAGAATATTTCAGGTATGTGTTGCTATCGGGCAAGTTGTATTTATTCTGTCATGCCAACTAGTTTTAGCGATGTTACATGTTGTCCGGAGCGGAAACAGCTGATCAGTCACATGACGTGAATGTTCGCTACGGCAGAACTGAGTCGGCAAATCTGTTTCCATCTGTCGTTTTGCGCATCTGCTCATTTTCGAAGATCCCAAAAACCACCTCAAGCGAGCGTATAAACTTTTTGGCGAATTTGAGGAAGTAAATTCGCATTTTGCCGTTTCCATTAAGCTTTTCTGCTGCAATACTTCAAAATGCGCATCTAGAAACCTTGATGGAAACAGGGCTAGTGGTAAAAATGGACTTGTCCCAACTTTTTGAGGATTTGTTGACGCCATGAAATTTTGAAACAATATATTTTTCCCTTAAAATGATATATTCTCTCAGTTTAAACTTTTGATCTGTGATTTGTGTTCTATTCTGAATAAAATATTAGATGTTGGCACCTCCATATCATAGCATTCAGTTTTTATTCACAATTTGTTTAGTGTCCCAACTTTTTTGGAATCCGGTTTGTACTCTTATTGCATGCTTTAGCATTTCTTGTTTGTTTTTAGCAAGTCAAATCGGTTCTTCTCATCCTGAACATTTCATTGCATTGTTGATGTTGTGTTGACCTGCATGTGACAAATAAACAACATAACCAAGTTTAGTTTTTATAGCTGAATCTGGTAAAGCTCATGCAATTTTGTCGTCTGAAAGCAGTCAGAGAACTCGGTAAAGATTTCAGGCTGTCAGAACAAAAGTCACCCAGCAGGTGTTTGGTTACTCACGGCTTCTCCAGAAATTTCCAAGAACCCTTTAAGTTTCCAATGAACCTGCAGACAGAAACAAACTCACATGAGGTTGTTGTGGTGTTCTGATGAAGGAAAGTCTCAGATGAATCAATTTTGGGCAAATCTACGCCAATAAAAAAGGAACCATTGAAACTGAAAGTGATAAAAGACTCAATGGTTTACAGGTGCAGCTGAAAACTGACGTCACATAATATGCTTGAGTTGAAATGGTAAAATGGTAAATGGTAAATGGAGCTTATTTATATAGCGCCTTCCAGCCCCCTCTGAGGAGCCCCAAAGCGCTTTACAATACGAGCCATCTACCCATTCATACACACATTCATACACCGTTAGTGGTAGCCTGCCTTGTAGGGCGCTATCCAGACCTACCGGGAGCAACTCGGGGTTAAGTGTCTTGCCCAGGGACACAACGACACATGGTGGGCGGACGCGGGATTCGAACCTCCGACCTTCCGATTGGGGGTCGACTGCCATTACCACTGTGCCACGGCCAATCAGAGCTGATCGATCGTTAAATCAGTGGATTCAGCTGCTTCAGTACTTTCTAACAGGACATTCAGTAGGAAAAAAATAATCAAGGTTGATTCTGACCTGCCTCAAGCTAAAAATCCTGTTTTCTGTCCAGTTTGGGTACTTTTGGAGTTTTTCATTGATTCAGCTAAAGACACGAGAACCAATTGTGTCTTTGTGACTAAAAGAATCTACACATCCACTTTAGACTTTGATTCTGTTCTGTCTGAACGAGGTTGAAAAAAAACATTCATCTAAAAATCTAAAAAAGCTAAGTCTGGTCCTCTGGACATTCAAAAAACTTCCTCAGTCTGAGGAGGTCTTTCGGACGAAAGACGAAACGTTTCTACTTTTTTGTTTTGTTTTGTTTTTTTGAATGTCCAGAGGACCAGACTTAGCTTTTCTAGATTTTTCTACCTGGATTATTGAGCATGCATCAGGGTACAGTATTCATCTAAAAATGTTCTGGAACAAGCTGGTGAAGATTCTCAGTCATCCACGACACGATAAATCCCCCCCAAAAAAGTTAAAAACAAAACAAATGGACTTTATTTGTAACTTAAGATGTTTCGCTTCTCATCCGAGAAACTTTCTCAACTCAAAGAAACAAGAAGTGTGGGATTCAAGTTATAAAGCAGAGATGTTCTGTAAGCTTGCATAATGCAGATTGACACATGCAGATTGACCCATCAATCCTCACAATAGCGGGTCTTTGTTAGTCCCACCCACAGAGGGGCCACTCTGGTCACATGGCTGAAATTCCTGATGTTGATTGTTTATTTGTTATGTTGATTAATTGTTATTTTTGTTATGTTATGTTTGTTTATTTATTATGTTCATAATTGAGAAAGCTCCTCGGATGAGAAGCAAAATATCTTCAGTTACAAATAAAGTCCAGCTGTTTAGTTTTTTACCTTTTTTGGGTTCTGGAACAAGTACTGAGAGCAAAAGTCCTAAAGAAAAGTCTGAAGGAGCTTCAGAAATTCTCTATAGGAGACTGGAGAGAGTAAGGACTGGACCAGAATCAGAACTAGACCAGGATTTCTTGGACCGTTACTTTTAGTTCACTTCCTTCTGCAGAGTTGGAACCATTGCAGATACCCTGATGCATGCTCAATAATCCAGGTAGAAATACAGTATATTAAAAAGCTAAGTCTGGTCCTCTGGGCATTCAAAAAACAAAACAAAGCAAAAAAAACAACTGTAGAAACTTTTCGTCTTTTTTCCGAAAGACCAGAAATCAGAACTAGACCAGGATTTCTTGGACCGTTACTTTTAGTTCACTTCCTTCTGCAGAGTTGGAACCATTGCAGATACCCTGATGCATGCTCAATAATCCAGGTAGAAATACAGTATATTAAAAAGCTAAGTCTGGTCCTCTGGGCATTCAAAAAACAAAACAAAGCAAAAAAAACAACTGTAGAAACTTTTCGTCTTTTGTCCGAAAGACCTCCTCAGTCTAAGATGCTGTATTCAGCTCAGTCTTATAAATAGCACCCTCTCAGTGGATCAACCAGTTTGCTGCCGACAGCTGAAACCAGCTGCTCACATGATCAAGGAGGACCATGAGCCTAACGATGGATCGTTAGCACCCTGATGGTTGTTTGCTATTCACAGAAGGCTGAGTGATACTAGCAATAACAGCATTGTAAGTGGGGGACAGTTGAACCCGGAGGCCTCCACCTCTGTTTAATGATGGACTGTTTCTGCCTCCTTTACTCCTCTCTCTCAAACCATCGTTCTTCTCCATCAAGGATGTGAACATCTTCATCCCTGAAAGAGTGACCGCTGGCCTGGAGATGAGTGTAGACCGCAGAGTCCTGGCCTGATGATGTTGATCTTCTGTGCTGGGCCATCCTTTTGGCCAGTACTGTAGCTGTTTAGTTTCCCCGATATAAGACTGATCACAGCCCTCCTGACACTGAACAGCATACACAATATTAGTAGATCCAGCCCCATGCATAGAGTAATATTATATTACTCTATGCAGGGGGACTGGATCTTTGGGATGAACCAATCTTTGCCGGAATGTATTTTGGGGTTTAAAAGCCAATGGGACATTGTGTTTAGAAAATAAACGTCTCAGTTTCTCTGAAACTCCCGCAACATATGGAACGACCACTGGTCTGGGTCTGGGTTCCTTCTTTTCACCTGATGGCTGGCTGGAGTCCTGTTTGGGTTTATTCTCTGCTTTGAGGAAGGCCCAGTTATGATATCCACATTGCTCTAGAGCCTGTCTTGTGTGGGATTTCTCCTTCTGTCTGGCTCCTGAGTTAGTGGGGACGCTGTCTGCATCCTGATGACTCCTAACTTGTGCTCCAAAGGGTGATGGCAGTCAAACGGCAAAAACTGGTCTGTGTGGGTGGGTTTGCGGTACACCTCAGTTTGTAAATATCCTCTATCAGAAACTGAGACCTCACAGTCCAAGAAAGCCAACTTGCCATTTTTTACATCTTCTCGTGTGAACTTGATATATTTATCCACAGAGTTGATGTGCTCAGTAAAATGTTGGACTTCCTGAGATTTAATTTTAACCCAGGTTTCGTCAACATAGCTGAACCAATGACTTGGTGGTCTCCCTGAAAAGGATGTTGAATTAAGAGTTTTTATTAATGCTTTTCTGACTAAATGTTTATATGTTAAGAGTCAACACTTGTGAGAGAAAACATTTTAGTTTAGTGTCAAGAAACTATTTGCAATTAGGTTTGATCCGACGTAAGAGTTGTGTGAAAAAACTAAGCTCGTTTTGTTCACATGACCTTGTAGCCTCCTTGGTAACAGATCTAACAACACCATCCTTCTTGGAAAAACTAGTTTTTGATGAATGGTTGCATATCGCCCATCTCACTTCAAGCCTTGCAGTTCTTCTGAAAGGGAGTGAGGTACACAATGTGTTTCCATGTATCTCACAGCCAAGTTTGTAAGATGTTGATGAGTTGCAGTTTTCAGTTAAGGGCAAACTGACCTGTGCCTAGTACTGCTTTGCTCTTAAAAACATGTTTTTGTTAGAGTGAGTGAAGTCATCACACCCACAAGGTATAAAACGGTTATAGCGCACTTAGAACATGGGAGGTCTGTCGTGGTCCTGATCAGATGCTCGGCAGCGTTGACATGATTCTCATCTGAGTTGAAAGTGGCCTCCCAACTCGTGTCACATGGTGAGATTTTAAACGTCAATGTTTTGAGTTTGTGTGCTGTTAGTACTGTGGCGGATTTAAATGACACAATTATTTCTAGCAGGAAAACAGTTTGTATGTTTATTGTATATCCGAGGTGATGTACAACTGTTTGTTTTGTCTTTGTTGTTTCCTTTTTCTGTCACAAGACTTCTTTAATAAATATTCATTATTTTTAATTAAGTCTGATGTGTGTGAACTTTTTCCAAACAGCCGTGCCTATCCTAAAACAAACCTGATTTAAAATATAATAAAACATTAACCATTTGGGTTGATCTGAAATATCCTGGAACATTTTTGGCGTCACTTGCACAAGATTAATGCTGGAATGCACACTGTGCTGTTTGGAAAAAAAGAGGAAAAGTGTGAAACTGTGTTCTTGTAAGCGTGTGGGATTCCCGTTGTTTGTGAAGCAGGGATGTGAAGTCCCCGTGTTTTGTTCCTGCCAGTGTGCAGAGGTGAAGAGTCTTGGAAGCGGATGAGAGATTCCCGCTGTTGAGAGCTGATTGCGGTGTGATTCCCTATCAGCAATTTATGTCCTGTCTTACAAGCGGTTTTTGGGGGACACCTTAAAAGCTGCTGATCGATTCTTTGAGTGCTGAGGAAAAACAGAAGATACATAGGAATTGTTTATGTATAGCTTGCCGTGCACGCAGCTAGAATGGTAACAGAAGTATTTTACCAGGGTTAAAAGAAAGAAAAATAACCCTTGTTGTCTATCTGAAAAGTAACAGAAGTATTTTTGCCAGGGTGTAAACCCTTGTGAGTTTTGTCTGAGGGAGTTTTGAATAAGCCCTGAAGAAGTCAGTTGATTTATTAGTCAGTTGATTTATTTGACAGCTCAGTTGAAGTGAAGTATAAAAAAAAGAGAGGAGTAGCGCTTCTCTGTGTGCTTCTGCAGCCATGTGTGGGAGTGGGCGGCGGAGCTCATTGAGGCAGAGTGGATTCGGGCAAGTTAGAGGTCCAGCTGTTTTTGTTGGAAGCTGTCCAGAAGTTTGAAGTGTATTTGTTTAAGGATCAGCGGTGCATGTGTGCACCTAGGAGAAATGGAAAAAGAGTGTGTTTTTTGTCAATGAGGTTAAAGCTGTCAGCAGAGACAGTAATATTTGGGGAGACAAGAATGATAAGCTGTGTGCCTCATCTGTTGTGAGTAAGGTTTTTACGAAATGTCTGTTAATTTCAGCTGGACTGTTGTTAAAGAGACAGGATGAGTAAAAGGTGTGTGTGTGGTTGTGAGTGTGTATGCGCGTGTGTACAGCAGCTTCGGTTCCCTCTGTTATGAGTAAAAACGTAAAAAGACGAAGGTCAGCCTGTAATGGACGTGGTGAGACAGCAGCAGTCTGACTTAGATTTAAAAGTTGATAATGGAGGAACAAAAGGAGATGTTGAAAACTGAAGAGGGGAGACTAGGGGAGTTGTTGAAGGAACGGAGGTCAGGAGACGGTCCTTGTTTGATGTTTTTTTTTATATGCAAAGCCTGCTCCATTTCTAGAACAGGGAGGAAACGTCAGCTCTGAGGAGGTTGATAGATATGTGGAGTGTTTGGGACGAGGGAGAACGAAGGTCATAAGGGTTAGAACAATGAAACAGGAAAGAGAAAGGAAAGGCAAGTTGTGTTCAGACTTGCAGAGTTTGCAGAATTTTGATGAATCATACAGGTCAAGCCCAGAAATTAGGATTACAAATTGGTCAACAGGTGACATTAGAAATTTATTGGAAGAATCAGACAGTGAATTAAAAAAAGTGTTGGTTTTCATGCTTATTTTTGATTTTAAAAAAAGAAGAAGAGGGGTTTTAAGTTTTTTTTCCCCTCTCCTCCAAGTTTAAAGAATGAACCTTTTATCCAAGGGGATCACTAATTCTGTCATTCTATCTCAGTCTTTTGCTTTTTTCCAAAGCTTGATGTCGTGGTGTGTCGTTGTCTGTCTGATGGGACAAACTGAGGTCGCGCAGAGGACGACGAGAGTGACCAAAGCGCCTGTGACATGGTGTCTACTGGGTCGCTTCATCGCTGTTGTGGTGGTGCTGCGTTTGTGCTTCAGAGCTGCTGGTGACTCCACGCTTCTTCGACACAAAGGCGTGTCCTGAAAAAAAGACAGTTGGGGTCTTTGCCATGAGATGAACCTTGTTGAGAAGACAGGACGGCTTCAAATGTCTTGTACATCGGTCCAGCTGGTGACTATGTAAGCAGAGGTGTCCGACGCGTGTGACATTCCAGTGCGTCGACCTTATTGCAACTTTAATGTCTGCCTAGAAGATGTAAACAAAAGAAAGACGGCCAGAAAAAGTGCTTAACAATCTTTCACGTGCTTCGAATGAGACGGCATGTAAAATTGCAGGTGTTTTTGGTGCAAGCTGTTCCAGAGGGTGGAGCCACGAAGATCCATCGTGAAGTGACTAGTTTGGGAACATTTTTTATTGTTCTTTGAGTTTTTATTTTGTTTTATTTTACCTGAAGTGATAAAATCTGAAATGATGAAATGTGATTTGTTTTTAAGACTAAATAATGATTAATTTGAGACAGATATGTGCTACAAACAAGAATAGGTTTTAGCTGGACAGTAAAATCGTCCTCAGAAAATACTTAGGTGTTTTTTATTTTTATTTTCTGGGTGAATGTGTTGTACACTCGTGGGAGTTGAGATTGATTGATTAATTGGCAATTCTGCTTTGCAGTCACTCTACACCCCTTCTGGTACGCAATAGAATGGGTCCATGAGTGCCGAAACTTATGAGTTTCTATGTCTGACTGTCCGCTTGAAAGTTGTCGGCTTGAAAGTGTTCACATGTGTTGAACAGGAGAAGGTTTTTACATAAGGTTTTTACATATGGTTTATACTAATAGAGCAAGGGTATGCAATGTTATTAAACCGAGTAAAAGACAGTAGTGTTTGATTATTGGGTTAATGGGTACAGACTTACAGTAGTGTTTGACTATTGGGTTTATGGGTACAGACTTATACTACATGTTTTCCATGAGGTGTCGGGGAAAATGTTCAAAATTAGTCAGAAAATCAAAGGATGGAGTGAATTAAGAGTTTTTATTAATGCTTTTCTGACTAAATGTTTATATGTTAAGAGTCAACACTTGTGAGAGAAAACATTTTAGTTTAGTGTCAAGAAACTATTTGCAATTAGGTTTGATCCGGCGCAAGAGTTGTGTGAAAAAACTAAGCTTGTTTTGTTCACATGACCTTGTAGCCTCCTTGGTAACAGATTTAACAAACTCATCCTTCTTGAAAAAACTAGTCTTTGATGAATGGTTGGATATCGCCCATCTCACTTCAAGCCTTGCAGTTCTTCTGAAAGGGAGTGAGGCACACAATGTGTTTCCATGTATCTCACAGCCAAGTTTGTAAGATGTTGATGAGTTGCAGCCCGGGCGGCCGTGGCGTAGTGGTAATGGCAGTCGTCCCCCGATCGGAAGGTTGGCGGTTCGAATCCCGGTTCCCCACACCATGTGTCGTTGTGTCCTTGGGCAAGACACTTAACCCCGAGTTGCTCCCGGTAGGACTGGAAAGCACCTTGCATGGTAGTCTGCCACTACCGGTGTATGAATGTGTGTAGCATTCAATGTGTGTAGCGCTTTGAGATTTTCACTAATGAAAAGCGCGTTATAAATTGAATTCATTATTATTATTATCAAACCTAATTGCAAATAGTTTCTTGACACTAAACTAAATATTATTATGGATGGATGGATGGATAGTTGCAGTTTTCAGTTGAGGGCAAACTGACCCGTGCCTAGTACTACTTTGCTCTTAAAAACATGTTTTTGTTAGAGTGAGTGAAGTCATCACACCCACAAGGTATAAAACTGTTATAGCGCACTTAGAACATGGGAGGTCTGCCGTGGTCCTGATCAGATGCTCGGCGGCATTGACATGATTCTCATCTGAGTTGAAAGTGGCCTCCCAACTCGTGTCACATGGTGAGATTTTAAACGTCAATGTTTTGAGTTTGTGTGCTGTTAGTACTGTGGTGGATTTAAATGACAATTATTTCTAGCAGGAAAACAGTTTGTATGTTTATTGTATATCTGAGGTGATGTACAACTGTTTGTTTTGTCTTTGTTGTTTCCTTTTTATAAATATTCATTATTTTTAATTAAGTCTGATGTGTGTGAACTTTTTCCAAACAACCGTGCCTATCCTAAAACGAACCTGATTTAAAATATGATAAAACATTTACCATTTGGGTTGATCTGAAATATCATGGAACAGATGTCAAGGCTCTCTTTTCTACCTCCTCCATGGCAACAATAGGAAAACCCTGAGACCCCATAGCACACCCATGTTTCTGCCTATAATATTGCTCCCGATATGTGAAGTAGGATGACTGCAGGCCCAGTTTCAAGAGTTGACAGTTGTTCTGTGGAAAGCGTGGTCTTGCTGCTCAGAGTGGTGTCTGATTTTAACCTTAAACAGACCACCTCTACTGCCTCATCAACAGGAATGCACGTAAAGAGTGATGTGACATCAAAAGAGACCATTGTTTCATCAGTCTCCATGATGACATCCCTCACCTTATCTACAAAGTCCATGGTGTTCTGTATGTGGTGCTCTGAGCTGCCAACTAAAAGGATGAGTACAGACGCCAGATATTTGGAAACATTGTAAGTGACCAAGTTAATCATGCTAACAATTGGTCTTAAAAGTACACCTTGTTTGTGAATTTTAGGTAAACCATACAGACTAGGTGTGGCCTCCCCTGGGTACAGTCTGTGGTACAGAAAATGGTCAATAGCCTTGTCCTGCTTCAAAATTTTCAGGCAATCTTTCAACTTCTTCTCGTAACCACTTCCTGGATCTCTTTTCAGCGGCTCATAAGTGGTTGAGTCACTAAGGAGTGACATAACTTTCTCATGATAGTCTTTCTGGTTCTAAATCACTGTGCACCTTCCTTTGTCTGCTGGGAGAATTAAGATGTTTTTGTCCTTGCTAAGAGTGGTGAGTGCATCCCTCTCTTCTCTACTGATGTTGGAAGGTGGTGGTTTGGCATTACTAATGGTACAGTCACACCAAGCAGCGTTTTGAACCTCCAAAAAGCTCCTCACGCACGCAAGTGGATGCACTTGTGAATGCAGCGTGTTCAAACCTGAACGCCAGAAGCTGCTGGGTGTGTGGGAGGAGCTTACCGGTATACAGTCCTGCGCACAGAGTCCTGCTCACTCCGCCAGGCGAGGAGCTGTTTATTTCCGTCTCTGTCGAGCAGACTTGACTGGTCGTGAAGGAATTGTCGCGAACACACAGCTACAATGAGTTTCTCTTCCATAGTCCACGACCTCGCGGGTCTTTTCTTCTTTTTTTCCGACAAACAATACGTCACATAGTGCGCGCGCACCCTCGTTTCCGCGTCACATAGGGACTCTCCCCCTGCCCCCTCTCTTCTCCCCCCGACTGTCCCTGATTGGTTGACACACCAACCAATGAGGTAGAGTTGAGCGGCGTTTGAAAGTTTGAACCGCGAAATCTTCAGCATGTTGAAGGCTCGGTTTGGAGGCGGAAGCCGGTTCACGTGCACGGAAAAACGCTTCCCAGCACGCTCAACACGCACGCGACCTGACGCCAGACGCCAGGAGGTGCCTGGAAGCGCGTCCACCATTGACTTTACATGTAAACTGGACGCTTTGGAGGTCAAAATGCTGCTTGGTGTGACTACACCATAAGGCAGGCTGAAACTTTGATTCCGAATTGGTCTGCTTAAAATTCTTTAATTTTGTTGTTACGGATGGCTGACTCAGTGGCTGTGATCATCTCCACCAGAGGAATTCTACTTGGTGCAACTGCAAAGTTCAGTCTCCTGGCAAGAATCTCTTGTCTCCGGCTGGGTGAGCTGTCTGTCAGATAAATTCTTCACCTACTTTTCTGTCTCCCTGGCATGTAACTGTGTACCAGAGTGTTGTCTTACACTGAATGTGTTATTGGAATTGTGATGGTGTTGACAAGTTATTAGCAAGTTAAACTTGTTTTGTTGTCGAGTCTTGGACTTGACATGCTGTGCTAAGCATGCCTGATCTGTACAGCCCATCACTTGCTGAATTGTGGTCTGATCTAGGCACGTTGTTGGTTTTTGTTTAATGTGCTCTTCTTTGGCCTTCAAGGCCTCAATGGTAAAATTGGTCTGTCTCACCCGTTCATTCAGCAGCAGCGTCTGTGCCTTCTGAAGGATCTTGCTTGCCCGCTGCCCACTGACCGAAGATTTCAGTAACAATCTTCGGTCAGTGTCAGGAGAGCTGTGATCAGTCATATCGGGGAAACTAAACAGCCACTGGCCAAAAGGATGGCCCAGCACAAAAGATCAACATCATCAAGCCAGGACTCTGCGGTCTACACTCATCTCCAGGCCAGCTGTCACTCTTTCAGGGATGAAGATGTTCACATCCTTGATAGAGAAGAACGATGGTTTGAGAGAGGAGTAAAGGAGGTCATCTTTGTGAAAAGAAGCCACCCATCATTGAACAGAGGTGGAGGCCTCTGTGCTGTTATTGCTAGTATCACTTAGCCCTCTGTGAATAGCAAACAACCATCAGGGTGCTAACGATCCCTCGTTAGGCTCATGGTCCTCCTTGATCATGTGAGCAGCTGGTTTCAGCTGTCATCAGCAAACTGGTTTATCCATTGTGAGAGGGTGCTATTTATAAAGGCCGTAGTATAGCTCTGCGTTCGGCCGAACGCCGCTCTACGCGCGCAGGCAGTTCACAGTATAGCTCTGCATTCGTTCTCGCGTTAATGCTCGCGTTTTCGCTCCAAATACTTGACGTCATTTGAGCAACAGCAGGGCAGAGCGTTTACCTACGGGAAAAATTGAAGTCGCTGATTGGTCATTTGCTGACACGCCTACTGAATTGATTGACAGGTCGGGTGGGGGGAAAAAAGGCACAAGCCAGTAGCTGGCTCTGGCTGCAGCCGCTGCGATGTTCTGTGTTTATATGTTAATACTGTAAACAGTTCTAAAAAATAAAATAAAAACAGGGAGTGCTGGTCCAGCACACCAGAACACCAGGAAATCTGCAGAACCTCGCGCAGCCACGTTGGACATGAGTTCAATTCGCTCATGACAAATTAATTCATTTCCTCATCATTTCAGTCATTGAGTCAGCGGAGGAGGAAGCGATCACTTGACTTTTGGCAAAAAAACAAAAGAAAAGTCCAGATCAGGGATGAAGAAGGTGGAATTTTAATACATTTGTGTCTCATACAAAATAGTCCGGCGCCGGGCAGTTTATTGTGAGACAACGCGCCTGCGTTCGCGGTCGTAAAATTTGAGCTTGGCGCGTTCGCGCCAACGTTCAAAGGCTTGTGCCGCTGCGTTCGAGCGGCGTCGAGCGGCGTTCGGCCAAACGCAGAGCTATACTGGGGCCTTGAGACTGAGCTGAATACAGCATCTCAGACTGAGGAAGTCTTCCGGATGAACGACGAAACGTTTCTACAGTTTTTTTTGTTGTTGCTTTGTTTTGTTTTTTGAATGTCCAGAGGACCAGACTTACATTCTTGCAGATCCAGATCAGAAAACCCAACATGGCTTTATTGGTTTTAATTCAAAACAGTCAGCTATGACATTCTACTTGTTCTTGTGGGATGTTATGCATTTTAATTATAAGGAACACAGAACAGAGCAGCCAGGTCATTTTAAGTATTTAAAGATGTATCAAAGTCCTGAGTGCTGCTGTCTGGGAGGAAAACGTGTTCATGCTTTACACTGGATCATGTTTGTCAGGCCTGGATGCTGCTGTGACAAACCAAGCAGTCGATAACAGTGATCCAGAACAGGAAGTATGGAGGACGGAATGTGACAAAATGAAATTAATAAAAACACAATAATTAAATTATTCATTTAATTATTAAATACATCAATACATCATTAAATAAACAATTACATCATTAAATATACAATTAAATTATTAAATAACAATTTTTTTCATGATATAATTATTTCATGATTTATTCAATTACCGGTATGTAATTTTGTCACATTCCACCCTTGTGTGTCACCATGAAATTATGTTAACTGTCAGTCTCACTCATCAAACTCAGTGGGCGGGATTAGGGCGGGACTAACACTGAGAATGTGAAATTCTAAATTATTAGGTAAGCCATAAGCGTTTCACGAGCATTACCCCAAGTTAATATATTTCTTACCTTGCACACAGCCCAGGGTTTGTGATCCACACTGCTGCATCGGGCCGTAGGTCCGACTCTGTGGAGCCTCAGCGAGCTTCTTCGTTTAAATTTGCTGCTTCTTGCTGCTTCTCGTAAAAGTGTGTCGTCTTCTTTACATTCATCGTATGAAAAAAGGTTTCATCCAAAAACACGTAAACACAATTATCACTTCCTAAAGTTTCCGAATATATTTTCTGGCCTGTGGATCCATCCGTTATCTGTGGTCGATTCGACTTTGCTTCCTGTGAGCAGCAGCCAATCAGGTGTCACGGTTAGGGTTAGTCCCGCCCATTGAGTTTGACGAGTCATGCTGACAGTTAACATAATTTCATGGTGTCAATGGAGGTTGGAATTTGACAAAATTAAATTAATAAATGAATAAATAAATCATGAAATAATTAAAAAAGGTACATTTCATTATTTAATGGTGTATTTAATAATTAATTGTATATTTAATGATTTAATGATGTATTTAATAATTAAATTATACATTTAATTGTTATGTGTGTATTATGTATTTATTCATTTCATTTATTTCATTTTGTCACATTTCATCCTCCATAAGGATGAAGGTTCGGCATCAAGCAGGTAGGACATGCCTCAGTAATGAGCAGGTGAGCTGAGGGGGCGGAGTTACCTGTCGGACAAGTGGATGTAGAAAGACAGGGCTCTGTGGAAAACAGATCAACAGTTATCAATTATTCACTGCAGGAAGTCAGTTTGAACGTCCTGTTTAGTCACGCTGCACTGAAATGTTTCTAAACAAAACGCGACATCAACCACTGCCAACTTCTTTTTTTTGACTGACAGCTCTTACAATAAATCTGTTTACTTGGAGTAGAGTCAGGACAAACATTCTGGTTGGAGACTCAGGAAAGAGACTCACCTCAGGGCTGAGACCTGTGGCAGAGACCCAGGTCAAGTCTCAAGTCAAAGACTCAGAGCAGAGACTTTGGTAAAGACCTGAGGCAGAGATATGGGACACCCCTGGTCCAAATAAAAACAAAGCTTTGTGTTTGTGTCCCAGCTGCACTCAGAGACGAACAAGAGTCCGTTGTCGTCGTCCTCTTCAGGACGGATTCCTGTTGGTGTACCGGGTCATAAAGCTGAACCCGGTTCAGTTTCTGTCAACTTGAAAATTGAACATCTCCAGGTTTTAAACTTCAACCAGTGCAGAAAGTCCAACTGCGGATGTAATAAATCGTTGACTAATCTGAAGACCTGGAAGTACCTGAGCTCACCTGCCACCAAGAGGCGAGCAACACAACTCTGACTAGTCGAACTCAAACTCAGAGGTCAACTCAGGAGTTAGTTAAACTCAGAGGAGGTCAACTCAGGAGTTAGTTAAACTCAGAGGAGGTCAACTCAGGAGTTAGTTAAACTCAGAGGAGGTCAACTCAGGAGTTAGTTAAACTCAGAGGAGGTCAACTCAGGAGTTAGTTAAGCTCAACTCTGACTAGTCAAACTCAGAGGAGGTAAATTCAGAAGAGGTAAACTCAGATGAGCTAGTTAAACTCAACTCTGACTAGTCAACCACTGAGGAGTCAAACTCACAGGAGTCAAACTCACAGGAGTCAAACTCAGAGGAAGTAAACTCAGAGGAGATAAACTCTGAGGAGTTACTTAAACTCACCTCTGACAAAACTCTGGGGAATCAAACTTAGTGGAGGTAAACTGAGAGGAGGTCAACTCAGGAGTTAGTTAAACTCAGAGGAAGTCAACTCAGGAGTTAGTTAAATTTAACTCTGACAACTCTGACACTGTGGAGTCCCTCAAGGGTCTATTTTAGGTCCACTGCTTTTTAATTTGTACATGTTGCCTTTGGGGTCCATTTTTAGAAAACACAACATTCCTTTTCACTGCTTTGCTGATGATACACAGTTATATCTTCCAATTGAGTCAGACAGGGTCACTCCACTGGATCCACTCCTGGACTGTCTGAATGACATTAAAATCTGGTTAAAACTTAATTTTCTAAATCTAAATGAAAATAAAACGGAAGCCATCAGCTTTGGCAAATGTAACACCCTAAATGTTCTTGGCCCCTTGGCTTCATACAGCCACTCCAATGTCAGGAATCTGGGAGTTATTTTTGACAGTGCTTTTAAGTTAGACAAACAGATAAATGCTGTAGTTAAATCCGGTTTCTTCCAGCTAAGACTCATTGCCAAGGTGAAGTCTTGTCTCTCTTTCAGAGACCTTGAAAAGGTGATTCACGCTTTTATTACTTCTCGCTTGGACTATTGTAATTCACTGTATGTTGGTTTAGACAAATCATCTTTGCATCGTTTACAATCTGTCCAGAACGCAGCAGCTCGTCTTTTAACTTCAACTAAAAAATATGAACACATAACCCCTGTCCTGGCTTCTCTTCACTGGCTCCCTGTCTGCTATCGAATTGATTTTATTGCTTGTTTTTAAAATCTGGCCCCGTCATATTTATGTGATCTTATTAACATCTACACTCCTGTAAGAGCACTCCGGTCTACCAACCAGTTTCTCTTAGATGTCCCCAGATCCAAAATGAAATCCAGAGGTGATCGGGCTTTTGCGGTTGCTGCTCCAAAACTGTGGAACAGTTTACCTGAGAAAGTAAAGACCGCTCAGACTGTTGACACTTTTAAATCTTCACTTAAGACTCATCTCTTTTACTTGGCATTTGATCCTCGCAGAATCTGAGATCAAATTTTGAGCAGATTTTATTGTTGTTGTGTATTTACTGATAGCTTTATTATGTTTAGTGGCACTAGATGCATTTTACTCTGTTGTTTTTTTTTTTTTTTTTTTTAACTGTAAAGCACTTTGGTCGACTTCGGTTGTTTTTATGTGCTATATAAATAAAATTGACATTGACATTGAATAAAACTGAGAGGAGGTCAACTCAGGAGTTAGTTAAACTCAACTCTGACTAGTCAAACTCTGAGGAGTCAAACACTGAGGAGTTAAACTCAACTCTGATGAGTTAGGAGTTAAACTCTAATGCAGGGGTGTCAAACACTTACAAAAGGGGGCCAAAATTAAACCCTTTTTCAAAATAAGGGCCAAATTCAAAAATTACAGTGATCCCCATCATCTTTTCTTGGTCACAGGTTCCTCATTGGTCTCATTTGCTGTTCTCTGTTGTGCTTTCAACATCATAATCAAAGATGACTGAAAACATCCAAGTGAAAAAAGTATTTAATGTTTCACAGATCATCTTGGGGGCCAGATAAATGTCAACGAGGGCCACATTTGACCCCCGGGCCTTGAGTTTGACACATAATCTAATGAGTTAAAATCCGAGTTGGCAGGCCCAGAACTTTTTTCTTCTCATGAAGCAGAATCTGGGGCAGCACGGTGGTACAGTTGATACAGCTTGCCTCTCAGCCAGCAGGTTGCTAGTTCAAATCCTGGCAGGGGACCTTTCTGGGTGAAGTTTGCATGTTCTCTCCATGCATGCATTTCTCTGGGTACTCCAGTTTCCCCCCACAGACCAAAAACATGCATGTTAGACTGATGGTAACTCTAAATTGTCCCTAGGTGAGAGAGAGAATGGTGGTTTTTTTTGGTCTCGTTTGTCTCTATGAGTCTCTGTGATGGACTGGAGACATGTCCTGGGTGTCCCCCCCGTCTCTCGCACAGTGATGGCTGGACATGGGCACATGTGACCCCCCCCCCAAAAAAAAAAGGAAGAAGGTAAAAGATGATGGATGGATGAAGCAGAACCACAAATCCTGTTGGACTGGTCTAAAAACAAACTGGATCATCTGGTCTCCGTGTTTTAGTTCATGAACGCCATTCTTAAATATTTATACTTCCTACACACACACACTCACACACACACACGTTCCTGCAGCAGAACCACTCACCCCAGCAGAACTAGGACGAACAGAACTTTAGGCCACACTTTTGCGTTCGTCATCATCAGAACCCCGTCGGTCCAAACGGATCGGGTTCTGCTCTGGAACTGGTCTGAAGCAGTCCAGTCCCTCAAACTTCGCTGGACCTGCTCTCTGTAGGAGTTCTGGTTGCGGTTTTTGTCCTGGTCCAGTTTGGATCATCAGCTGTTTGGACACGTGTGTGTTTCTCTACAAACAGGAACTAGTAAACAGGGGGTGGAGCTTAAAAACGCACACCTGTACCTGCAAATGAGCGCGTGTGATCGCCTCTAATCCCTCCCCCACCCCCACACTTGATTTTTAACATTCTGATTCACTCTAAGAAAATTAGGGGACAAGACAACAAGGTTCAGGTAAAAAGACATTTACTAACATATTTAATAATTAGGACATATGACGTGAACAAAAAAATAAAAAACAAACAAACAACAACAACAGCCAACCAGAGAACCAACCGAGCATTTTGCTAATAGCAAAAGATCATTTCTTGATTTTTTTTTGGTCTGGACAAGTTTTTCAAGGCTGTTTGTCCACGAGCCTCTTGTGGCCAGTGGCGTCAAAAGCATTTGTGGGGGTTGGGGGTGGGGGGGTCTGGGTGTCCTCCCACAGAACATTTTTAATAAAGTAGATGCAAGTTCCTATTTTGTACATCTGTCCATCCATGCATCCATCCATCCATCCATAACATCCATCCCCGCATGCATCCATCCATCATCCATCCATGGATCCATCATCCATGCATTCATCCAACATCCATCCCCGCATGCATCCATCCATCCATGCATCAGTTAATCTATCATCCATCCATAATCCATCCATCCGTTATCCATCCATGTATGCATCCATCCATCATCTATCCATCCATCATCTATCCATGCATCCATCCAACCATCCATCATCCATTCACATATCCATGCAACCATCCATCATCTATCCATAATCCATTCATGCTTCCATCCATCTATCATCCATGCATCCATCATCCATCCTTGCATGCATCCATCCATCATCCATTCATTCATCCATCATCCATCCTCACATGCATGCATCCATCTATCATCCATCTGTTCATCTATCATCCATCCATTATCCATTCTTGTACATTGATCCTACACTGATATCCATCCATCGTCCATCCATCCATGCATCCATCATCCATCCATAGATCCATGCCTCCATCCATTATCCATCATCCATTCATGCTTCCATCTATCCATCATCAGTCCATCCATCCATCATCCATCCATCATCCATCCATGTATCCATCCAACCATCCATCATCCATCCATCCATCATGTGTATTACCCCAAACTTCAACACAAAAGTCTAAATATGGCAGAAACAGCATGTAATGAAGAGTGTGCACAGATTTAATGTTCAACATATGTCTTGTTTTTCCCAATAATCCTATGGTTTTAGCCATCTTATTACACACATGTTTATTACGGGGTTTCCAACTAAACTTGTCCAAAATTACACCCAGAAACTTGTTTTCAAACACTCTATCAATTAATATATTATTTATCTCCGATTTAACATTTGCATCCATTTTTAAATTTCCAAACAACATAAATTTAGTTTTAGATAAATTTAAAGATAATTTGTTTCCATCAAACCAACATTTAAGTTGATCAATTTCTTTTCCGACAACCTCCAAAAGCTGCTTTAAATCCTCCCCAGAACAAAAAATAGTTGTATCATCTGCAAATACAACTAAATTAAATTGAAGTTTATATGTTAGTCATGAGATGTTTATTCAATTTTGATAAACAGGGAGACACATGATTCATCATTATTTCAAAACACTTTCCACCGTGAAGACATGTACATACATATTAATTTTATGTTTAAGGTAAAGTACTAAATTTCTCTACAACCTTCCCTGTCGGATGTAATTCAAATCTTGGTGAGGTCCCAGTTTTCAGTCTGATGGAACGGTTTCCTCTGGAGTTGTAGAAGATTTACACAAAAACGTGCAAAATCCAAACTTACAATTAAATAAAGATTAATAAATAAATAAAATCCAAGTTGCTCCACTGTTTGAAACATAAAGTTATGCTCTGCTGATTCAAGCGCTTCAGAAAATCCAGGAAGAAGATCAAACTGTCAGCAGGACGCAGACATGAATAATCAACAAGATTGAAAATGACCCGAATATCATTGGAGATGTTATGTTGTTTATTTGCTATGTTGTTTATTTGTTATGTTGTTTATTTGTTGTTTATTTGTTATGTTGATTAATTGTTATATTGTTATGTTATGTTTATTTATTTGTTATGTTGTTTATTTGTTATGTTTGTTTAATTGTTATGTTGTTTAATTGTTATGTTTGTTCATTTGTTATGTTGTTTGATTGTTATGATTTTTATTTGTTATGTTGTTTATTTGTTATGTTTATTTATTTGTTATGTTGTTTACTTGTTATGTTTGTTTAATTGTTATGTTGTTTAATTGTTATGTTTGTTCATTTGTTATGTTGTTTAATTGTTATGATTTTTATTTGTTATGTTGTTTATTTGTTATGTTTATTTATTTGTTATGTTGTTTATTTGTTATGTTTGTTTAATTGTTATGTTGTTTAATTGTTATGTTTGTTCATTTGTTATGTTGTTCAATTGTTATGATTTTTATTTGTTATGTTGTTTATTTGTTATGTTGTTTAATTGTTATGATTTTTATTTGTTATGTTGTTTATTTGTTATGTTTGTTTATTTATTATATTGTTTATTTGTTATGTTGTTTATGTTGTTATATTTGTTTATTTGTTCTGTTTGTTTATTTGTTAAGTTGTTTATTTGCTATGGTGTGTTTATTTGTTATGTTGTTTATTTGTTATGTTGCTTATTTGTTGTTTGTTTATTTGTTATGTTGATTAATTGATCTGTTATGTTTATTTGTTTGTCATGTTATTTATTTGTTACGTTTGTTTATTTGTTGTGTTCATTTAATTGTTATGTTTGTTTAATTGTTATGTAGTTTATTTGTTATAATGTTTATTTATTAGGTTTTTATTTATTATGTTTGATTATTTGTAATGTTTATTTATTTGTTATGCTGCTTAATTGTTGTTTATTTGTGTGGAGGGAAAAATAAGGACACATCGCTTTGCTCATTTGATATACGTTTATTTACTCATATTAACGTTAAGCTGAGAAGTTTTCAGACTCACTTGTTTTCTTTTGCTGTGGAATAGAACAACTTAAAAATGTGGATAATTGTTTTTTCACCCTTCATCCATAAGGCTTTTTCCTGTTTCCGTAAAAAAAACATATTTTGTTCTAAAGTTATGTCGAACTTGTATTTCGGTCAAAACACGTTTTGTTCTACAGTTCTGTCAAACTTGTTGGATAAGTAATCATGTCATAAATAACAGTCTGCCTTTTGAAAGGGCGGACTCACTCTGGTGACTCTTGTTTTAACAGTGTGATTTCTCTGCTGTACAGCTTAAATAAATATCCCAGACAAAGCTTTTACGTGTCCTTTTGTTTAAGGGAACATTTCTACAACATTTGTTATGTTATTTATTTGTTATGTTGTTTACAAAGTATTTGTTATGTTGTTTGCAGGTTAACACAAGGTCAACAATGCAATGTTCAGGATGAGAAGAACCGATTTGACTCGCTGAAAAACAAGAAATACTAAAGCATGCAATAAGGGTACAAAATAAAAAGAACCAAAATGTGAAAAAGAAATATATCTACAAGGTCCAAAAGAAAAATAGTAAACAACATCATGGTAGAATATAACGGTGCAGGTAGGAATAAGTATTTCACAGGTGATAATATTTCACCTGGTCCTGGGTCTGATGCTGATCTCGGATCAGTAAAAAGCTTCTCCACAGACCCTGAGGACAGATGAGGCACGAGGACATGAAGACCAACCATCAATCTGAACTCTTGTCTCCACCTGCTGGTCTTTCTGCTCACTACAGCCAGACCTCAGATCCTCAGGGAGCAGGAGACACAGTTGGGTCCAGACTTCTTGAACCCTGATGATGAAATCTGTTCATTTCAGTTCTGTGACGTCATCAGAGCTGCATCATCCCCTGAAGTTTCCATGACAACATGAAAGTGAAATGGGGAAGTGACCCAAAAACTGTGACGTCACCACGCAACACAAAAGTAAAAATGAACAAAAGAAAAAATGTAAAAAATATAAAAATAAAAATAAAAACCAGCATTTCAAAATAAAATAAGTAAGCCGGTAAGCCGAAGAATTTAATAAACACACGAAGTTCTGGTTTATCTTCTTATTTTTTTTCATTTTTTTTGTGTGTGTGTGTGTGTGTGTTTTAGCCCTTTGTTGTTTTTATGCAACTTTGTTAGCAAACAAAAAGCTCACTTTTATTGTGAAAGACCAAGACACCGTGACGTCTAAAAAGAGTAAAAAAAAAAAAAGTGCTGCAAGAAAAAATTGCTGACTGATCAGAGCTGATTATTGATCAGAGCTGATTACTGTACTGGTTATTGATCAGACCTGACATTGGGTTATTGATCAGAGCTGATTATTGATCAGAACTGATGATTGGAAACTGGTCACTCGCAGGTGATCATACCTGGTCCTGGGTCTGATGCTGATCTCGGATCAGTAAAAAGCTTCTCCACAGACCCTGAGGACAGATGAGGCACGAGGACATGAAGACCAACCATCAATCTGAACTCTTGTCTCCACCTGCTGGTCTTTCTGCTCACTACAGCTAGACCTCAGATCCTCAAGGCGCAGGAGACCCGAAGACCCTGAAATGGTTTAGAGAAGGGACGGGTCTCTGGAACTGTCCGCGTCCTTTCAGGTGCTCCAGACATCCTATGTCTTCTGTGTCCTCCCAGGTTTGACTGAAGAAGACACGGTCCTTCAGTCGGGTCCAGACTTCTTGAACCCTGATGA
>JBBPBX010030310.1:0-35268 GCA_038048925.1 Garcialebias charrua
CATATACTTTTATATTCATTTATATATATACCCATCTACATATCTACAGATATATATATACAGTAGTATACATACATATACTTTTATATTCATTTATATACCCATCTACATATCTGCATATATATATATATATATATACATCCCTGCATCCATTTGTGTGTGGTTGTGAGCATGCATAAGTGTATAAGGTTCCTCCAATAGAACATTTAGTAGCGACTGTGAAGCATCAGAGATCCGTCCCCCCAAAGCCCGAGGCAGACGAAGGAGCGATCAAAGCCCAAGACCCCAGGAAGGACCCCGAGCCCAGAGTCCCCAGGACTGCCCGAACAGGACGAGCCACTAGCCCACTCCCCAGATCCTACCAAGGGGAAGAACCGGACGAACCCCTACCAGCGACCACATACAATGACCCCCCGGTGTCGCCCGCGACAAATTCACAGGCCCCCGCCGGAGCCCGCTGCGCCGACGTAGCCCCAGGGCCGGTCACCGAGGCCCGGGCACCGGGGACGCCCACCCCTCGGGCCCAGACCCGACCGGACCAGAGGGCACGAGCCCCACCAGGCAGCCACCAGGCCGAGCCGACAAACGCCCAAGCGCCCAACCCCAGATAGTGAGGGCCCCAAGCACGCCCGCAGGCAAGGGAACACCTACCAGGGGGGGCCACGTGGCAGGAGCGCGACACTAAGTAGCCTCGGAAGTATCAGAGAGGGGGCAGTCCAAAACCCAGCCTGACACTTAAACATTCATACACAGATATACTCATTCAGACCCACCCTCATCCTCACCCTCAGTCACACAAAGACAAACAATAACGACATGTTCCATTCATAATCCCGATGCACACTCTATACCCCCTAGGTCCAAGACATGTACCTGCTCCCTGCATGGGGCAGCCCACATCCAAACCCAGGAGGTAGGCCCATTCATTCTGGGGTGGAGAGTAGCAGATATCCAAGATCCGGCCCATCCCGCGCCCTGCCGACAGGACAGGACACCCGAGTCCAAGCAGCCCCAGGGGGAGCGCACTGCCAGCCCCGCCCACGGCGAACCCGCAGGCCCCGAACCCCCCCACACCCCAGCACAACCCCTGACAGCCCATCCCCAGAATGTCCGCCAGGCAACCAGGGGGGGGTAAGAGAAAAATAAATAAATAATATATATATATAAATAAATACATAAATAAATAAAATCGAAATTAACAAATCAAGACCCCGACACACACACCCCCGTCCCCAAATGTACTGTTGGTGAGTGTTGTTCTAAAGTGTAATTAAAAGGGAAAGAGAAGGAGCAAAGGCTGGCATTATACCAGTTTCCCCTCCACTCCAACTCTAACCCAGGCCCTTATTGTCTAAATGCATAATGTTGAGTGAGCACAGGAATGGGGGCGAGAGTGATGTCATCCCGCCACCCATAACCATGTGCTCACTCCTTCCCTATATGTGACTTTTATGAAGATGTTTATGAATGAATGTCTAAAGTGTATATAAAATTGAGTCCCAGGTGCTCTGTACAACAGAGATGTAGAACCATTGCAGCACACCCGAGACTCAAATTCCCTACATGTATTAATTTAAGATGAAGAGGGCGGAGGTGCGTGGTGAGGGATGGGGAGAAAATATCTGCAGGAACAATGCTCCCACAGCGAGTCAGCTCCCCCGCTGACCCTGCGTACCCCCCCCCAGTTCGCCAAGGTCCACCCAAGGAGCGAGGTAGTGGAAACACCTCTCCGACCGCCAGGCCATTGAGCCAAGACCAGAGAGGGACACGGCCCCGAGGGCCGCCAAAGCAGAACCAACAGCCCACACCCACCAGGGCCGCCACGACCCCTGCGAACCGCAGTCAGCCCACAAGGACGACACTACCAAGAGCGCCCGCCCAACCGCCGACAGAGCCAGGAAGCACTGAGAACAGGCCCCAACCAGGGCCCGCTCACCGGCCAAGCATAGTCCAAGACCATCATCAAGGACATCCACTTGGTCCCCACCCCAGAAGAAATACTACACCCACCCTTCATATTAATAGCTTTCAGAACATATAACACATTAGACACCCAGGCTGGGTTTGCCCGCCCCCTCCCATTGGCCACCAGTCACACCCCCAGACACCCAACCCCCCAGCACATGAACCCCCAACCCACCAGCGAGCCGAGGGCCCCCGGCCAGAGCCGGGCACCAGAGCGCCAGCCAGCCCATAACCCGGCGACCCGCCCGCCAGAGCCCAAGACCCCCCGATCCCCACCAGGTCCAAGCCCGGGGATGACTCGCCCCCAGAGTCCCAAGCCCTCGGCACCCGCCCCGAAACCACCCCAGCACAGCCGGGTCACCGACCGGTGACCCATGACCGCCGCTACCGACCACCCGTGGGCCCGCATGCCGCCCCTAGCAGACATCCCCCAGAACCCCCCCGGTCCTCCCCAGGTCGAAGACAGGGTCCTCCCCGCCCAAGCAGCCCCAACCCCCCGGCGCCCCAAACCCCAACCCCCCCACCAGCCCCAATGCCCCACAAGGCCAGATCCCAGACCCCCCACCCTCACTACGTAACGGAGCCGATCAAAGAATGCCAAATAGATTGATCCGATGTGTCGGCAGATGCTGTTTCAAGACTAATATGATCTAACAGAAGATTTTTATACTGATTAATGCTAAGATTATTTTTATTTTTCCAATTTACGAGTATGGTTTTCTTTGCGATGCATAAGGCAGTGAAAAGCATATAGGATGTATTTTTTTCCAGTATAACATCTTCAAAGATACCCAATAAGCAAACAGATGGAGAGAGTGGGATATTAACTTTCAAACATTTAGACAAGTCTTCACATACCTGTACCCAGAACCTCTGAACGGGTGGACAGAACCAGAGTGCGTGAATATAATCATCAGGTATATTACTTATGCACTGTGAGCAGTTGTTAGATGTTGTAAAGCCCATCTTAAACATCCGCTGACCTGTATAATGTACTCTATAGAGAACCTTATATTGTATTAATTGTAAATTGGAGATTCTAGTCAATTTAAAAGTATTTGAACATACTTGAGACCAAATTTTTTGTTCGAAGTTGATTGATAAATCTGACTCCCATTTTTCAACAGGTAGTGCTATCGAGTCATCGATTCTAGATAATTTTTTGTATATTTTAGATAATAATTTAGGTGGTTGAAAATTAATAAACTCTAACACACATGTTGGTGTTTCCAACAATGTTTTTTTAAGCTTAAATTTCTTTTTTACAATTGACTTAATTTGTTGGTATTGTAGGAAATATTAATCATTTTCTTTGAGTATAACCAATAGACAGGAAGGTATTTATAATAATATTGTTTGTAATAATAATCATTTTCTTTGAGTATAACCAATAGACAGGAAGGTATTTATAATAATATTGTTTGTAATAATAATCATTTTCTTTGAGTATAACCAATAGACAAAATACACACAACAAAACAGACCCTGATTACACCCAAGAGTTCTTTTTTTTTTCTATTTTAAATCAGTTCTTGAATCCCGGATGATTAAAGGTCCATCAATCAATAATCTGGTAGTTTGTAGTTCATGATCCAGGGTAATATTCGACCTCAGCTGGACCAACACCACCACCAGCCTGATCAAGAAAGGTCATCAGAGACTCTACTTCCTCAGACGACTGAGACGAGCTGGTCTGAGTAGCCCGGTCCTCACCTCCTTCTACAGGTGCGCAGTGGAGAGCATCCTGTGCTCCAGCATCAATGTGTGGCATGGAGGTTGCACAGCTGCGGAAAGAAAAGCTCTGCAGAGAGTGGTGAAGGCTGCACAGAGGTCTGTCGGAGTCAGTCTCCCCTCTATCACAGACATTTACACCTCCAGATGCAGGAAAAGAGCCACCTGCATCATGAAAGACCCCACTCACCCTGCACACACACTTTTTGCCCCACTCCCCTCAGGAAGGAGGTTGAGGAGCATTAAGTGTAGAACCACTAGACTGAGGAACAGCTTCTACCCTGAGGCTGTTAGACTCATGAATAAATAAATAATAAGAGTAAACACTGCAAAATATCACATCATGCTGATGCTGATCTGTTTTCTTGTTGCTGTGTTCATATGTGACCATTTGCTCATATAGACTCATGTTCGTGCGGCTGTCTGTTTGTAATGATTTTGTTTTTCTATTACATTAGTGCTTAGTGTATTTCTAGTTGATGTTTTTCTTAGTTAATCCTAGATGTTATTACTGTTTTTCTCTTACATTTTGTTGTTGAATGTAACTGGGACCCTGTGTACATAATCTCATTTCATCACATGTACCACATGCGGTGCAAATGACAATAAAGATTCTCTGACTCTGACTCTGACTCTGATATGTCCAGAAAAAAACAAATAGTTTGGTGCAATTTAAGTCCTACCGCACAGCTGCGGGGATCCGGTTGCTTGCCATCCTGGGTGGGAACAGGGGGTGAAAAAAACCCTGACCTAAACAAGGTCATAAACAAAACAAAAATTAGCATTACTTTATACACAGGACTAAACTGTTATCAAAATTTCTATAGGCAGTCAACAGATTTAATGAAAAGTAACTAAAATGATCCTAAAAGGATGAAATTACAAAAATCAAAGGATTTATTTAATACTTTACGTACATATATTCTATTCGGCCACGAAATTAACAAAATGAGAATGATCTTTTACCACTTTTAAATCTCAAATACACGGCGAGTGAGGCCACTGCATTTATTCATAAAAGGAACCCAAAATACATAAAACCAAACGACTCACCGTCCAGTGGTGGACTTAGAACACACAATAAAATCCTCCGACCGCGTTAATTTGGCATGAAACAGCGGGGTTCTCTGCGGATTTATGAAGACACCGAGCACAAACAGCTAGCCACAACGTTTAGCATCCAAGTTCACCTCTGACCCGGAAGATGTTGAGATGGAATGGTCCATTTTTAGTAGGGGGGATACAGAAATCGACCGGTTTTTGTATTGCGTTTAATGATCGTTTTCATCGTAACTATAATTATTTTTATGTTAAATGTACATTAACAAGCATGAGCAATGTTAGTGATTAGGTGACTGGCCGGGGCGGGGCGGGGCCGGGGCCCCTGCTGATTTGGGCCCCCCCAAGCAACGGCATCATTTGCTACATGGTAGATCCGCGTCTGTTCTTCCCCTCTGCTCCTCCAACCCTCCCTCCTCTCTGCTCTTTACGGTGAAGCTGGCAGATACGGAGCCAGCATATAAGAGCCTGACAAATAAGTTTATTCGTTTTTACTGATAGATAATTAGTTATTAGCGGTACTGCATTTTAAATAAAAATAGCACAAATCCGCTTATGAATTATAAAAGTTAGTCAAACCACAAAAACGCTGACAAAAAGTTTAGGTCCGCTGTAAGCGGATTAGCACTTTAGCGCTCTCTAGCGGTGTTTACCCACCATTGGTCGATCCATTCATTGCACGAGCGGCGAGGCCCTGAGCCTTGTAGCACTTCTCGAGTTGTTTCTCCGATGCGCGGCAGGCCCTGCTGGGTAGCGTAGGTTTCATCCCCGTGACTGTGGAGGCCAAGTGAGCCGCCAGAGCCTCCTCTATCGGGGGTGTGTTAGCGAGGCCTGCTATCTCCATTCCCGCGTCATCAAGGAGTCGGGATAATGGCAGCATGATGGAAGTTCCGGGTTCCGCCCAGGAGCGTTTGAGCTTCATGAGGAAGTCCGGGAAAATTGATAATTTCTGCGACGTTGTCGATTGCTTCGCATAGAAGTAGCTACCCGCTAGCCTCGTACCCTGTTGGCGAGGCGTGGGGTCTGGCCACGTGACCCACAAGGCATCTGCCGCCCTGTGGCACAGTTCGAACAGGGCAGGTACCGACAGGTCCGGTTCCGGTGTAGTGGACCTACCCAGGGTCAAATTAAGGTTTTTGAACTGTCCAGTGATGACCTTTACTGACCTCTCAGTAAAGCAAGACATTTACTACAAAATCATTCATTTAGCTGTAATCTGATAAATATAGTCACCAAAAGAGACTATTTCTATCTTTGATTTTAGGCTGATGTGATCAAAAGAATAACTTTTGTCATTTTCATGATGTGTGCTTTTAAGCTGTGTTATTCTTTAAGAGTTAAACTGTGTTCACTGCTGTGTTAAAGGGAAATCTCGGGTCACAGAGACCCGACTGTTTTGTTTAGAAATAAGAAGACAGTTTAATCCGTTGTTTTTCATGAACAAGGCTCCAGCTTTCTCTGTCTGTTCCTAAACATTTCCCTCTGCTGCTGGCTGTAACCTTGGGTCCTGATAAGACAAGTGAACTCCTCGACTGGTCCTTCCTTAAGTACTAGTCCTAAGTTTTGCTGACACACTTGGGAGTCGGCAAGAGTCTGCAAGAGTCTGCAGAGTTTGGAAGGAACCAGCAGGTTCCTCAGAGTTTCTGGGAGCTTCGAAAGATGATGTGAACCTTCCAAAGAGCTGAATGACCACAAGTCACGCGCTAAGGACTCGTCATCCAGCTGGGACTGATAACATGTTGTTATGGGTCCACTTCGAACAAGCGTAAGCTCAAGAACTTTGTTTATTCCTTCCTGGAATAAGTTTATCTTGAAGTCAGAGGCCTGAAGCTGACATATTCTCTGATGACCAAGCGAAAACCAGGAGACGTTGGAAAACGTAAACCAGAACCCTGCTTGAAGGTATTGTACTGGTTCCCACAAGGACCCGTGCATCTGAAAAGCTACAAGGTCTTCCCTCTTACCGGGCCGTCGTCAAAAGGTAAAGAGCTGTTTACAAAACGTACCTGGATTTTAGCAGAAGTCGGAGGAGAAGTGTCACTCTGGTATCATGCTCACGATAATTTCTTCTTAAATCTTTCCTCCTACTCTTTCCCCTCTCTATCTAAGCTGGAAACTATAATTAAGCTGAAGAGCCCACAGACTAAATATGTTAACATCCAATATTGAAGTCTGTTGTGTTAAATTTAAGTGTGCTGACGTATTAATTTGAAAGAAAGTGAAATCATGTCAATCAAGTGTAATGGTGTTAATTTAGTTGATTTATTTTAAATAAATGGTAGTGTCGCCTGGCATACCAAACTAAGTCAATGTCCATTGTCACTTAATGGCTCTGTTTATTTATCCATCATAAAGATCACAGAAATATTGGGTAAACTGAAAAAGAACAGAATCCGTGAATTTACTATTCAATCTGAATAAGTAAATTAATTAAGGTAAAGAGGTCAGTATTAATATTGACCTCCTCATAATTCTTACATCTGGTGGCCCTCGTACGTGGTTCTGAAAGTTTATTGATATATCTGTGATCTCTCATGAACTTGAAACGTTATGTTGGCATGATTATTCCAATTTTTGGACTCTGAAGGTGATAATTTTTGGCTGAGGTGTTCAAGACAGGCAGATTCTGCATTGTTTTTATCATTTGAAGCTGAGAGATTGTTATTGTTCAACTCCTTAACACGCTGTTGGAAGCTTTTAGGTGAGGTTTTTGTCAGCCCGTGGTCTGTGGGGGTTCTGGTCCTGTTCGGTCCAGTTCACACAGACTCCTGTACAAAGCTTTGTTTGACCGCCGAGTCAAAAGCCTGAAAGCTACTTTAACATCTACAAGATTGCTGTGTGTGGTATTTTTGCAAGTTAGAGCAGGTCGAAAAAGCATATTACTGTTAGAACGTGTCGGCTGGGTTCTGTCAGACCCGTTTCCTGCTCCATTGAAAAGTGGACCGGAACCGACCTTGAAGTGGCTCCGAGCGAGTCCGTGTTTGTTCTGCAGCTGAAGTGCTGGGTTACTGAATGTAGCTAAGTCGTGCCTGTTTTAATTGTGATTGCCACGTTTCAGAATTTTGGGAAGTTTATTTAAAGCGTTTGAGTTGTTTAAGAGTCTAGAGTTGCGTGCTAAGCTAACGTTACATAGACGTGTCCTACACGTTGTTTATGAGCTGTGATTGGATGAACGAGAGCTGTGAGCTGTCAATCACTCGTGGCGAGCGCTGATTCGCTGTAGTGGGAACGCACGCCGTTGCGACCAACCCACTTTGTCGTCATTTCCGGCACTGCCGTGGTCGGAGGTAAGAACTTCATTCACCATGAACGCTTGGGAATGAACTACATACGCTGTGATTGATTGGTTGACGTCACGTATCTGTTTAGCGAGCTCCGCCTCGCTCAACAGCAGTGGAGCTGGTGACGCGCTGCGTCGACCCGCCTACTTGTGTCGTCATTTCCAGGTGCACTTCGGGCAACAAGCAGTTCACACTCAAACGGAGATTTCACTGAGAGTTTAAAAACTCATTTAAAGCCATCTAAACTGTCTAACAACATAGATTTGTCTCTGACAAGAACGCGGTTCGAGCGTTTATCACTGATACACTAGAAACTAACTCTGAAAAGGTTGTTTTTAGTTTAAATACTGAATAAACAAAATCAGTCTTTTCGTGTTAACATTAAGTCTCCGCCGCCCCCTGTTGGTTAAAAGACGTTGACAGATGAGTTTTCTCAAAAACATCATAAAAAAGTCAGCATTTTTATGGTGATTACCAGCTTTTAAAATTGTTCTGTACACAAACAAAAACTCCTGTTTATTCTAAATACAAATTTTAGAATAACAGAGGTACAGACAAACAATTTATGCTCATTTTAAATACTGAAGAGATTTAAAATAACACTCAAAAGGGAATTTTTATTTGATTTTCAAATTAAAAAAAAAAAAAAAATGATGGAGAACAGAGCATTTCCACATTAAGCTCTTCACATCTCTGAATTTTAAACAGAATTGGTGTGCACAACTGCACACTTTTAGTTAAAAATGGCATTTTTAACGTTTTTCTGTGTAAAATTAATGACTCCAGTTTATTTTAAATAAAAAGTTTAAAATAACAAACAAAAAGCATCTGCTGACTTGATTTTCACAAAAATCAAAACAAAGATAGCAGAACAAATTTGAGGATGTCAAATGACAACAAATTAATAAAATAACATCTGTAATGTTATGTTGAGCATACAAAAACTCCAGTTTATTTTAAATAAAAAAATATTTAAAATAACAAACAAGTAATCCTATTTTCACTCCTGATAACTGTCAAAATACAGCAAAACAGTTTAGCCAAACTGCAATACATCTTTTTAAGGCATGATGGAGCAGCTTCCTGGGAACATTTTAGTGTGAATATTGCATTTATTTCAAATCTTTTAAAAAGTGTTTGAGTAAGTAAAACGAAAATCATGCTTGTGTTAGTTAGTAACTGTTGTTAAAAAATAAGTTATATATAAAGTTAACACTGCAAGAGGGCATTTAACTTTTACAGGTTCATTAAGGGTAAGTCCTGAAAGAAGGTACCTATGAATAGAAATACTTATTACACGGTGAAACACTTAAACCACACAGCTGGTTAGTTTGATTGACTCAGTGCTACATTAAAAGTGAAGATTTATTTGCACACATTAAAATACGAACTGTCTTATTGATTTTCACAAAAAATCAAAACAAAGATGGAAGTTCAAGAAGGTGCGCGTCCAAGGCTCATACAGTATGTGCCTCTAGTAGACTCATACATCAAAGGATCCGAAGAGGGACCCCAAAGCCGAGGACCTGCTCCCCCTGCACCTCGCACAGAGAGAAAATCTCTCTCATTGTGTGGTGACTACTTAGCTGCCCGAAATGTCTTGCAGGAAAAAGATGAACATCCTTTGCATTTCTTTGACAGGATTTTCAAGGCGTATGCAGGCGACATAATGGAACCGGGACTTGAAGAGCAGACGCTTTTCAAATCTGTTTTCAGAAATAATCTAATCTCTGATATTAGATTCAAGTTGCCATTGTACACCTGGTGTCAATTAGAAGTAACATCTTTGGATGAAATCAAACAGGGTGCTGTAACGGTTTTTGAGGCTCACATGCAAAGCAAAACACCCTCTGAGGTGTGCCCAGGTCAAAAGGTCATATCCCAGTCGCTAAAAATAGAAGAGGTTCTCTCTCCTATAGAAAGCGAGAATAAACACTGTCGTATCAATGGCCCTCTGACTTCAGAAGAGAGGGAGAACATACGTCGGTTGTTGGAAAGGTTGGATAATGCAAGCAAGAATAAACAAGATTTTCTAACTGACAAACAACGAAAGGTTGGTGCCAGCTGGAACGGTGACTTACAATGGTTTAGAGGGAGCCCCGCCCCTGAAGCACCTCAGATTGAAAAATCTGAGACAAGCAACGAACCACAAAAGGTAGGTGTTCACTCTCTAAGAGACCCACAACGGTTCAGATCGAACCAGATGGGTGAAAACCAAGGTCAATCGGTGGGTGGACTTCAAAAGAAATTGAAGGATGAGGACCTATACTCATGTAACTATGCGTGGTCCCAACAGAAACCCCTGAGCCTTGGAACTGCACCTCCCGCGCCTCGAACTGAACAGTTCGAGACAGGCAAAGAGTCACGAATGTCCCGGAATAATGGCCCAACACCTCTATGCTCGGAAGAGACAGAGGAAGTAAGTAGTTTGTCAGTAGATTTGAATGTTACTGTGCTTGACCAACCTGATACAATGAGTGGCGTTATCATTGATAATGACACTATCAACATTGACCAACCTGGAGCGATGTGTAGCACTGTCTTTCACAAAGACTCAGAGCACACAAATAACTCAGCGCACACTACTACCAACATTGCCATGGATGTTGACAGCAAACCAATTGCTGACACACAACAACATCCTGAAGGTCATGATGCTGACAGCCAACAAGATGCTGACAGTAAACAAGATTACACAGACAGAGTCACACGTGAACAGAAACGTGGGCCAAGACCTGTGAGGTTTCTGTGTAACTTTATACAAAGGGGGGTGGCTAAGAAAGCTTACCTGCCTATCACACTGGAAGGTGTCCTTGAGCGTGAAGCCCTCCTGGATGGCAGTTCTGATATAACTATTATGTCGGCCAAGCTGTTCAAGGAGCTGAGGACCGCCGCTAACGGTGTTGACAGGCAAATACCCTTTGAGAAATGTGCTATTGAGCTACAGGGTCTCGCAGAGACGAGAACAACCCTAACAGCTATGGCTATGGTTCACATGCAGATTGGCGAAATGACACTACGCCACCCGGTGTACGTGTCTAAACTTGACTCATTCCCATTTTTGGTTGGCCAAGATTTTATAAACCGCTTCAACGCGATTATAGATTATGGTCGACGGAAAATGTGGAGCACAGTGAGAAAACCCCTGCCAATAAAAGTGCTTCCTAGTTGCGATACAGACTGCCTAACCGCAGGTACCGCAGAGGACACAAGGGACTGCTCATCCGAGGACGAGAGCCCGGTAAGTGAACCTTCAACTACAGGTGAGACAGAAGAGACCCAAAAGTTGGACCAAACTCTGGCCCAACAAGAGAACCTCCTCTGTGAGCTGACACATTCAGCACTCCCTGACCACTGCCTACCACAGGTAGTGAAAGGTGTTGAGATCCAAGGATCCCACACCGAAGACGCTGTACTGTCCTCTGGGACAGGTAATTCGGCAATCAACCAAGCTTTCAATGAAACCTTGGTTCAAGGGCATCTGAGTCCAGAAAATGACAGTCAACCAAACGCTGACAGTCACTTGGACATCATTGTTGCAGACTACGAGGACCCCTCTTCAGACAAGAAGGGGGCAAACTCACATTACCTACCACAGGTAGAGAAAGGTGTGGAGATCCAAGGACCCCACACCGAGGTTGCTGTACTGTCCCCTGGGACAGGTAAATCGGCTATCAGCCAAGCTTTCGATGAAACCTTGGTTCAGGAACATTTGTGTCTGGAGCTAGTCAGAAATGACATAGTTTTTACAGACTCGAAGAGCCCCTCTTCAGTCAAGAAGTGGGAAGACACACACAACGCCAGTGACCCGTCGCAGTCTGTACAATCAGACACACCTGCGACTGCGCCGACGGTTGTGACACACCTGAATTACACGGAAAGAGGTAAACGTAAGAAGATACGTTGGCCAAAACCTAAACGATTCCTGTGTACCGTCTTCTCTCAGCTGCGCGAACAGTTTAAACTAAACGGTGGCATCCTAACTTGTGCCCATGGACGGACGTCCTCACCTGTGCGTGGTCCCCCATGACCAAAGGGGGGTGATGTTAGGCCATGCCAAAGACAAAGATTTGAATGTACACCTCAGAAACACTTTTGCTTTCGCACAGAAAAACCTGGAAAAATCCGCTGAAGGACGTAAGGCGTACTATGACCAGAAGGCCTCTCACAATGAACTCCAAGTGGGAGACAGAGTCTGGTACTATACGTTCGCCCCAGCAACCGGGAAAGGAGAGTCCGAGACCGGAACTCTCGCCCGCAAACTAATGCCCAGGTGGACTGGACCTCATCTGATAACAGACAAAGTGTCCTCAGTCGTCTACGAAATCAAAATCAGCAAAGGCCGCAAAGAGCCAATTGCTAAATGGGTACATCGAAATCAGATCAAACCTTACAAGGCGTTCAATGAATCCACAAAAGACAAAGATCTCACAAACACACCGACTTCATGGGATAATAAGGTCGTCCAAACACAAGTTAGTAAATAAACTAATCAGGTTTAAACTACCATATTTCCCACCCTATAAGTCGCATTGTCCAATTTGAACTTAGAAACGCTAAGCCTAAAACCCACAACAAAAAACTAACCTTAACAACCGTTTAAATCCACGAGATTTAATTTGACCTCGGTCATAAAGTTGAGACCTGTTTTTCTTGTGTGTTGCACTTTGGAATCTGACGACAAGAGTGTGTCGAAGCAGTGAAACGTTGTTTCCTTGTTGTTTAGTCATTACTGTTGTCATTAGTTGAGATATTGTTTGGTTCTGAACACTCCCAGCCAAAAAGGTTTTGTATTAACATTGGTTAATGAATGATATGGATTTAACTATGCCAACATGCAGTTCGTTTTGTTAAATCTCAATCGTCGAAGAGTCAATGTAGTTTAAAGCTACTCAAGGTACCATAAACTACATTGACCTCACAATTTCTAAATTGAACCGATTCGATCGTTTCTATTCTAGATTATCTATTCATTTTGATGAGTCTCGCCATAGACTTCAAAATTTATTAGGAATACCAAATCCTACGTCGTTCGTCTAAAAGACAACAGACATTTAGATCAAACTATATTTCATTTTTCTATTTTAGTTTAACCTAAACTAAGTAATGAATGGAGGAATAGTTTGGAATTAGAGGCCTTCGTTACAGAAGCCCTCCAAAATTTTATAGGTATAGATCCCTATATCTAATTTTACAGAATTGATCCACCCCTTAATTGGTAATTGTAGCTGATCTAAACCATGATAGCTTACATACCAGGTGCATATAGGTAAGGCTTAATGTAAAATCCCAATCATAAGCCCACCTTAAAAACCACATAATTGCATGACACATAGAACCAGAGTGGCACTGACTGGAAACCAACCAGCCAACAACCTTCGATGTGGGGACCTGCAGCTCCAACGCTTGGTCTTCAACCTTCATCCAAGGGTCGCCTCCTCTGCGTCAATCGAGGGATCCCCTCTACATGCTGATTATGAAAACAATTGTTGCTGATCAATCAACAAAACTAATCGTTGTGGAATTACTGCTGTGGAATTACCGCTGTGGATTATAAGACTTTGCTTTCCAAGGGATCACAGACTTTGTTTGCCAAGAGTTAACAGACTCAGTTTTCCAAGGGATTAAAAGCTTTTCGCAATGGGATTACCTCCGAACAGTATGGAATTTCAAAAAACTTTATGGGATTATAATTTTTGATTTTTTTTTCCACTTGCTGGATTACTTCAAGATCAAAGACAGTTCAAGGTTTCCTTTCGTGTTGGACCCCATCCCCAAGGACTGGCGATGGCTTCCAAAAGGGGGGAGATGTAGTGGACCTACCCAGGGTCAAATTAAGGTTTTTGAACTGTCCAGTGATGACCTTTACTGACCTCTCAGTAAAGCAAGACATTTACTACAAAATCATTCATTTAGCTGTAATCTGATAAATATAGTCACCAAAAGAGACTATTTCTATCTTTGATTTTAGGCTGATGTGATCAAAAGAATAACTTTTGTCATTTTCATGATGTGTGCTTTTAAGCTGTGTTATTCTGTGAGAGTTAAACTGTGTTCACTGCTGTGTTAAAGGGAAATCTCGGGTCACAGAGACCCGACTGTTTTGTTTAGAAATAAGAAGACAGTTTAATCCGTTGTTTTTCATGAACAAGGCTCCAGCTTTCTCTGTCTGTTCCTAAACATTTCCCTCTGCTGCTGGCTGTAACCTTGGGTCCTGATAAGACAAGTGAACTCCTCGACTGGTCCTTCCTTAAGTACTAGTCCTAAGTTTTGCTGACACACTTCGGAGTCGGCAAGAGTCGGCAAGAGTCTGCAGAGTTTGGAAGGAACCAGCAGGTTCCTCAGAGTTTCTGGGAGCTTCGAAAGATGATGTGAACCTTCCAAAAAGCTGAATGACCACAAGTCACGCGCTAAGGACTCGTCATCCAGCTGGGACTGATAACATGTTGTTATGGGTCCACTTCGAACAAGCGTAAGCTCAAGAACTTTGTTTATTCCTTCCTGGAATAAGTTTATCTTGAAGTCAGAGGCCTGAAGCTGACATATTCTCTGATGACCAAGCGAAAACCAGGAGACGTTGGAAAACGTAAACCAGAACCCTGCTTGAAGGTATTGTACTGGTTCCCACAAGGACCCGTGCATCTGAAAAGCTACAAGGTCTTCCCTCTTACCGGGCCGTCGTCAAAAGGTAAAGAGCTGTTTACAAAACGTACCTGGATTTTAGCAGAAGTCGGAGGAGAAGTGTCACTCTGGTATCATGCTCACGATAATTTCTTCTTAAATCTTTCCTCCTACTCTTTCCCCTCTCTATCTAAGCTGGAAACTATAATTAAGCTGAAGAGCCCACAGACTAAATATGTTAACATCCAATATTGAAGTCTGTTGTGTTAAATTTAAGTGTGCTGACGTATTAATTTGAAAGAAAGTGAAATCATGTCAATCAAGTGTAATGGTGTTAATTTAGTTGATTTATTTTAAATAAATGGTAGTGTCGCCTGGCATACCAAACTAAGTCAATGTCCATTGTCACTTAATGGCTCTGTTTATTTATCCATCATAAAGATCACAGAAATATTGGGTAAACTGAAAAAGAACAGAATCCGTGAATTTACTATTCAATCTGAATAAGTAAATTAATTAAGGTAAAGAGGTCAGTATTAATATTGACCTCCTCATAATTCTTACACCGGTAAGATTTACGCCAGGTTCTGGGAGGAATCAACAGTTTCCCCTTTATGACCATATTCGGCGTCTTGGTCGGACACTTCAGGCGTCGAGTCCTCGGCGCAACTGAGGAGTCTGACATGTTGTCCTCTCCGACTCGGTCATTACATTCCAGGTCCACGTTGTCAGGCTCCGGTTCAGGAGGGAGCACTTTAGTGCGAGCGACCTTCAGCGCCGCGTTCCTAGCCATGGATTTGGCCAACGCGTCAGCCCGTCGTTTCCTCACTACTGCCGACATTCGACGGCAGTGGGAGCAGAAGTCGGGAATTCCAGCGCTTTCCTCGTGTGCAGAATCCCTAGGCAGACAGGACAGGCCTCGTGGGTGTCCGTCGCCGAGAGGGAGTAGCCGCATCTGTTGGGGCATGGGCGCGAAGCGAGGACTCGTCATCTTGGTTTTCCTCCTCCTTGTCCTCCGTTTTCCCTTCTCGGGAGCCATGTCCGGCGAGAAGCGTCAAAGTTGTTCCTAGTTTTCTTTTATTTGAAGCCGTCTTCTCCATCGTCTTGCTTTCGCTGGTTAGCCTGCTAATGGCTAGCAGGAGGTTGTGACGCAGTTAGCGCCGTTGAGCGAAAAGCTGCGGAAAGAAGAAAACTTCGAAGGTGAGTAGAAAAAAGCTGGACCAGCTTACGCCAGCCCAGCAACACGCAGGAAAATTTCTCTGTACACTCAGTGTAGGGAGCAAGCTCACCTCAGTCGAGCGATGCGACAACAGAGAAGTCCCACGAAGTTAAGGTTTAAGCAAGGTGAAGGGCAAAAAGAGAAAGATGGAGGGGCGCAAGCTGCTTAAGTACCCAGAGGGCGGGGCCTCTGGCGCGGCGGTCACGCCCCTAGCCGTAAAGGCGTGAGTATATTCCTTCAGATAATTGCACGGGGGCGCAATTCTAATAGCAAGTATGTTGCACCGAGAGACCAACTGAAAGGGAACTACAGACGATGCTGCCTTTTTGTTATGTAGAGAGCAAATAAGACTGATGATACCTGCATTAGCTTGTTGAAAACAACTAAAATTGACATTTTAAAATGACCTATAAGTGGTCATTACATACTGTATATACTGTACCATACTAAACAAGCGGTACTCTGATGGTACCCATTGCAGAAGAATTTAAACAGCGTTTGTAGTTTTTGAGATAAGTGTTCTTCTGGACTGCATTTCAACAGGGATTTCAAGTAAACCTTATTGATTTCGGGCCAATATATTCAAACAGGTATATGAGATAAGCTGTGTATAAGAAGAGAGGTATTTTTATTTTTATTTTATTTTTTCGTCAAAGGTGGTGCAGAATGATTGATCTGAGCAAGTGGAGGGGGCTAATTTATCTACCATCAGGTGCAATGGCGGATCTGTGTGGGGCCGGTGGTGGCCTTGGCCACCTCAGATTAATCATTTGCCACCACACCGGCCACCCCAATAATTTTAGGAAACAAAACTTTTAATCAATATTAACACAAAAAGCATAGTTTCTTCAAATCATAAGGGTGGTCAGGTTACAGATATAAATGAATATATCTTGGATATACGTTCCCTTGCTCTTTCACAGTTTTTCAAAGTAAGATTGGACATGACACACAATTGGCTGATTGATGGATGAGCTGCACAAGTGGCGTGGATAGTTTATTTAAAATTAATTATTTTAAATGATTTAGGACCTGCTGCACACAGGTGCAGGGAGTAGCTCCCTCCTGCAGCGTGTCATGATCTGAGCTCTCTGCCACCTGCGGCTCTAAGCCACGCCCACTTCTCTGCTGCAATCACACTTGTGCTCATCATGCCCAACCTCCCTCCTTCTGTGCAATTTTATTTATTTATTTAAATTTATTACTGTACTGTAATAGTTTAAATAAACAATCCATGCTGCATGAGCAGCTTCATTTTAAATAATCAAACGTGACCGTAACCGGGTCTTAGAGTTTAGAAAATTGTTATAAACATTGCAAGTGTGTTGGAAAGGTTGAATATATATATATATATATATATATAGACCTGTATAAAAATACTAACCTAAACTACTACTACTTCAATAAATACTAAAATAAACTAATACTAGAGTATATATAAACTACTACTTACTACTGGTACTTCTACTACTTGTGCACAGAATTTAATTCCAGCTCATGTGCCACATGAGATGGTAATGACAAAAAAGTTTACTTGAACTTGTACTACAATCCTTAATTTGTGGTTTTTCACATCATGGGGTGCATGGTCCCAAACCCCCGCAATAAACGAGGGACTACTGTGCCTCCCACACTTACTACATGAGTGTTATTTTTCCGTTTTATTGTAATGAGAAACAAGAAGACAAAGGCAACAATAAAGATTAAATCCTCCTCATACCACCTAAAGTGTTTTAGAAAATGATGTTGATTTAAAAAATAAAATGTGCCCAATATTCCTTAACCCTTCACATAAAAAACATCACTACTATATCTAAATGCATCATTAAATATAGACAAAAAACTGAGACATTTAGCTCCAAAAAAATATTCTATAATGTAAAAGCGAAGAAGTCAGTTGCTCAGGAGAATTTTAAAACACTAAAAAGGCTCAGGGGAAGAAAGGCACAGAGATATTTTCAAAAGTCAGCAAGTCCCCAAGCCTCAGCTCAGGACTTTGAGCCTATATCACCAAGTAGCTTACTAATGAGGCCAAAATGGATACAAGGTTCTCAGAGGAAACAGTGCAAGCCAGTGTTCAACACATGCTTCCATGGGTCTTGTTTAAAGCACACTTCTCAGGTTCATACCAAAATCCTTGTTTCGTCCAACAAACAAGCCATTTTAATGATGTTTTATGTGGTAAACCACTGTTCTATTTATGGTCAAGATATGAAACTTTGCTCCCCACCTCTATTTAGTAAGTGGTTAGGTTTTGTGTAGTGTTATTGCACACTAAACCTAAAAAACACCTAGAGAGCCTATCATTCACTATTACAAATGCACATCTTGTCATTATAAAAAAAGGAATGGAAATCCACAAATACCCGATATTTTATTACCTTTGTTCCATTTTCTAAACCTATGTTTTAAAGAGAAGCAAACAGAACTGATTGTATTGCCAAAGCTTTTTCCTTAGTGGAGGAATCATAAAGCAAAAGAAAGTGGGGTATCTATTCCCAAGAACAAGAAGCGATGAATGGTGTTTACTTAAAACTAATTAAAATAATTCAGACAAATGTCCACCTAATGACTAATATAATTCAGTTTCAATGCCACATATTATCTTGTACATGTTTGCTGCCAATCACAACACCTCAAATGGGATTTCAAAAACCCCAAGCTCCAACATCACATGCACAGTATTAGTAAAATAAAACAGGACGATGTGGACTTCTTTCATCAGTGGTCTTCTATGGATCAGGTCTTATTGGCTCAAAAGAAGGAAGTTGTGATCGTTAAATAAGTAGGCAGATCCGTTAGAAATGTTGTTAGTCAAGTCACTCAGTCTGTAGTTTTGTTGGAAGTTTGGTTGTTTAAGTAACTTAACAGTTTGTTTGGTGAGTCTAGTCAGTAGGAAGTTTGATTGGAGTTTGGCTTGTTCGTTGGTAGGTAGGTCATAAGATTGATTGGTCAATCAGGCAGTAAATTGGTTTAAGTTTGGTTGCTTAGTCCAATTCTGTTTGTTGGTAATTTATTAGCTTGGCCACAGGTTTGACTGGTCAGTCTGCAGGTACTGTAGATATATATTATTATCCTTTTTATTTAACCAGACAAATCCCACTGAGATCACAAATCTCTTTTGCAAGGGAGGCCTGGGCCTGAAGGCAGCCTAACATGCATGTTTTGGTCTGTGGAAGGAAACCGGAGTACCCGGAGAAAGCCAATGCAAGCATGAGAAGAACATGCAAACTCCACACAGAAATACCTCATGTTCAACCGGGGATTGAACCCAGGACCTTCTTGCTGTGAGGCAACAGTGCTAACCACTGCACCATCGTATTAATTATCCAACAGAAATTTGTCACAGCATTCAATAAAATAACAAAGAAATACCTATAAGGATAAAATACTATGTATAAAAATAAGGAAATCTAGAACTGTGTCTTTAACCAATCAATACCTTAAACAGTACAGGTATCCAATGTGGGCATGTAAACTCAATTTTACTAATTTAATATCAAATGGACTAAAAGTAAGATGTAAATGTTAACACGTTAGTTTATAGACTGTTTTTGTTTGTTTTGTTTTTTCAGTTTTCCATTTTTCCTTGTAAAGACTATTACATAAACTATAGCTGGGGTTAGGGGGGAGTACTTTCATAAACATATTGAACATTGCTATTTTTTTTTAACTCTCAATGCATGTAAGAATACTTTTATTTCAAAAACATGCATGATAGGCTGATTGGTAACTCTAAATTGTCCCTAGGCGTGAGTGAGACAGGTCCCTCTTGTAAATGAGTCCCTGTGGCTCAACGAGGCTAGCCTGTTTAAATAAAAGTTGAATGAATGAATGAATGAATGAATGTCATAAAGCTTTCTTCATATTAGTTTAAGAGATGACTGAGATGCAGCAGGCGACGCAAGAGTGCATCTAATAACACCAGAATCTAAAAATACACAGGTAAATCTCTCCTTGCTAACCGCAGGGACCTGGTTTCACCGTCCACCGAGGGAGCTGGCTGACTAATGAAGTTGGGAAGCTTAGAGCAATTAGACACATCAAAGCTCGAATCTGAAAATTAATTAGGCTCTCCTCTCTTTCGGAAGGAGCATCCGCTCATGCAGCAGCTAATTAGCATACCGCCATCAAAACATGCAGGTGCCCGTGTTGTTGCTGCTTAGACCACTTGGAAAACTGTGTGCTTCTTTTGTGAGGTGGTTGGGGTGTGTTGTGGGGTCAAAAGACAACAGTTATCAAAGCAGATATGACAAGGCTCTAGCAACGTTCGGATAAACACACACAATATTTAGTGCATTTAAAATTGTAGTTTTTTTTTTTTACTCTTCCATGCTAAAAGTTTCAATGCATCACTGAAGACCTAAGAAAAGCCAATCGGAATCTGATTGGGTTGCACTTGATAGCAAACAAGCCAGAATTTTGCAATTGTGCATGCTTCAACATACTTTTAGTTGAACTGCGTTAATGAAAAGCTTCCTTAAAACTTGGGTGTGTCACATCAAAAGATCAAAATAAATCAGGGTATTTTGCTAATGTCAAAAAAGGCTAAATTCTGTGGTTGTTTTTGAAACTTCTTTAGCCACCCCACTCCGTTTTTTTTTTTCTTTGCCTTGTGAAGTCACATCAAAGCCTGAGCAATCACATGCTCATTCACACAAATGAAGAGCTCCTTCAAACACAAGCGCTCATTATTAACGACACCTGATTTCAAATGCGATGCGTATTATGTAAATTAGCCCCCCTTTCATTTTTTTAGGCCTATGCAAATTAGCTGAGTGATCCTGGAAAACGATTTATTCCAACTACTGAGGAGGAGTGAATTACAAAGTGAGTGTATTGAATACTTTGTGTATTTCGTTCTTACAACCTCTTTGGGATGACTAAATCTGTAAATAATGCATGACTTTTCATCGATCTGTTATGTGACAGTAATCTGGGCTTTTTAACCTGTTTCCTCATGATAATATATTAATCATTTCCCTCAGCCACTCTGCTGTGAAAATTAATGTAGCCCAGTATGTTTTCCCTTTAGGCTGTTCTTTGATTAATGACTCTGGTTTATTCTGTGCTATTCAGCTTCAACAAGCAGAAATGCATCGCAATAAGGTTGCTAAAAAACTCAAAGAAGCCACGTCCATCACCCTACAGCACGTTTTACAGATAGTACTGTCAAACTAAATCATGCAGGGCACAATTTGAATAATAAAGACAATATTTGTGCAGTTATAATGATTTAAACTGGATAGGCATCGGGAATGAAGACGCAACTCAGGTTTTACAAGTCAACGCAGTGGAGGTCCTTGAAGAAAACAAAGTTCAGGCTCAGGGTGTGAGATAAATCCCAGCTGTAGACAAAGCCTATATTTCTGCGTCCCGGCAGTTTTGCTCTAATCTGTCTCTCTCAGCCCTGTAAGCTATTAAAGGCCAGACAAAGGCAGTCCGGAGTTAAGCACCCTGTGGGGAGATCTTATTTACAGTGTAACTGCCACTTTGACTGCCTGCCACCTCTGTCTTGCTCCTGTGCTTCTTCGTTTTTGCCGGTCTATGATTTTTTTTTTCTTTCTCTTTTGCTTTCGTCTCTCATTCTTTTACGCTTCCATCTGCTGCTGCAGGCTTTTAATCTTGAGCAGCTGAAATTCCATCTTTCAGATTGGCTTGCCAGTTTGAAAGGTTTTGTGTTCAACTTCTTGTTTCTGACTTGGCGTTTAATAGAACTATTGTTCAGTTTTGAGGCATATCCCATTAGTCGAGGCTGAGAGTGGAGAGAAACATAACTAATAGAAGATCATGCTCGCTATTTCTTTCAGTTTCACCACCATTATTAAGGTATTTATCCCCAAACTACACATCTTTGCAACACACAGTAACATGCTGAAATGTGATCAAACTTGAGGCTGAATCTTCTCTTAATTCACTCCTTCTCTCCACTACTTAGAAACAACTCCTTGATTTGCACATTCATCTTGGCGGATAGGGGTGTTCCAGATCATTTTGTGATCATGGGGGATGGCTAACTTCCTGCTGTTTGGGGTCAAAACCAGTGACGTAGTCTATTGCCCCTTTTCCACCGGTCGGCACGGGTAGGATATTACCCAATATGTGTGTCGCAGACACCCACTTTATGCCTTCTCCACCTGATATTCCGAGCTGCGCCGCGCCAGATTTTTGGTGTGGTTTCAGAGGGGTGACAACCCGTGCTCACCTGCGCCGGAAGGAGAATTCTGTGTGGACTCGAGCTGTTTTCACAGAAGCAAGGGAAGCGAACACGGAAGGACTTTACATGAATAACACGGTAAAAACAATTATTTGTTTTTAAAATTATAGCAAAGATGGGTCTTCAGCTGAACGTGTCAATAAAATCACGTACTGCTCAAAACTGCAGGATTTTAAAAAGTACAATCGCCACGAGCAACGCACGCGGGCGGCTTAAAATGTAGCTCAATGAACAGATATAAAAATATATTTCATAGCTGACTTTATAGTACGAGGGCTCCTGAGCTCAACCACTCTTTAATAATGTCACGTAGTGGTCAAATCTGCTGCATTTAAAGTAGGTTCGCTTTGACTTCTTCCAAACATGTGCGTGCACTACGAAAATAAATTATAAAAATTTGAATATTAATTCAAATAACTCCAACAGGTTATAGTCAGTACATGAACATCTTGTGATTACACTGTGTTAGTTTGGATAATATCAGTGGTGTGTTTTTTTAGGTATTTCATGATATGTGTTACAAAGTACTAGGGCGAAAAAAATAGAAGCTAGCTTGACACATTTATGTCTATAAAACATTGAATATTAATTCAAATAACTCCAACAGGTTATAGTCAGTACATGAACATCTTGTGATTACACTGTGTTAGTTTGGATAATATCAGTGGTGTGGTTTTTAGGTATTTCATGATATGTGTTACAAAGTACTAGGGAGAAAAAAATAGAAGCTAGCTTGACACATTTATGTCTAAAACATTGAATATTAATTCAAAGAACCCCAACCAGTTAAAGTCAGTACATGAACATCTTGTGATTACACTGTGTTAGTTTGGATAATATCAGTGGTGTGGTTTTTTAGGTATTTCATGATATGTGTTACAAAGTACTAGGGCGGAAAAAAAATAGAAGCAAGCTTGACACATTTATGTCTATAAAACCTTGAATATTAATTCAAATAACTCCAACAGGTTAAAGTCAGTTCATGAACATCTTGTGATTACACTGTGTTAGTTTGGATAATATCAGTGGTGTGGTTTTTTAGGTATTTCATGATATGTGTTACAAAGTACTAGGGCGAAAAAAATAGAATCTAGCTTGACATATTTATGTCTATAAAACATTGAATATTAATTCAAATAACTCCAACAGGTTATAGTCAGTACATGAACATCTTGTGATTACACTGTGTTAGTTTGGATAATATCAGTGGTGTGGTTTTTTAGGTATTTCATGATATGTGTTACAAAGTACTAGGGCGAAAAAAATAGAAGCTAGCTTGACACATTTATGTCTATAAAACATTGAATATTAATTCAAATAACTCCAACAGGTTATAGTCAGTACATGAACATCTTGTGATTACACTGTGTTAGTTTGGATAATATCAGTGGTGTGGTTTTTTAGGTATTTCATGATATGTGTTACAAAGTACTAGGGCGAAAAAAATAGAAGCTAGCTTGACACATTTATGTCTATAAAACATTGAATATTAATTCAAATAACTCCAACAGGTTATAGTCAGTACATGAACATCTTGTGATTACACTGTGTTAGTTTGGATAATATCAGTGGTGTGGTTTTTTAGGTATTTCATGATATGTGTTACAAAGTACTAGGGAGAAAAAAATAGAAGCTAGCTTGACACATTTATGTCTATAAAACATTGAATATTAATTCAAATAACTCCAACAGGTTATAGTCAGTACATGAACATCCTGTGATTACATTCTGTTAGTAAAAAAAAAAAAAACAGTTTCTGGACTAAATTAACCACATTTTTCTTTTACAGTCAACAGAAGAAAATCACCAGAATTGAACAACCTGTGTCGTCTTCTGGAGGAAGCCGTGAGACACCAGATGGAAATTCGTTACTTCTGTACATTTGTCACTTCAAACTTTTCCTATTAAACGTTATATTTTCTTAAGTGGTGTCCTGGAACATTCAATTTCCTAAACTTATTTTACAATGTGAAGTGTGTATAGTGTTTAAATCCATACTGGAAGTTAAGAGAATTTTCCATTTGCATTTGACCTTTAAAGAATCATAAGAAAAAGATTATTAGAATCTGCTCAACTGTTATTACATCATAAATTATTTGGTTCTAGGATGAAGTCAGACAAAAACTGTCAAAAATTCAAAGTGGCCAAAGTCCTTTGGACAGTTTAAAGTTAAAGAATTCACAGACCATCCATCTATCCATTCATCATCCATCCATCATCTGTGCCCAGCAGCATGCTTTGCCAGGGAGACACAGGCATCAACATCCACCGCCTTCAGCTCCTCAAGGTGTTCACAGATCATCCATCCATCCATCATCTACCACCCAGCAGCAACTTTACCAGGGAAACTCTGGCAGTTTCAAAGATCACAGTGTGATGTTTTAAATCAACTTTATTTATAAAGCACATTTTAAAAACCACAGGGTCAACCAAAGTGCTGTACAATAACATAAAAGACAAGTTAATTAAAAACTATAAAAAGCATACAAAAATAAATACATATACCAGTCTTACTGCAGGTGTGTTAACATGCCATAAAAGATAAGATCCCATGTTAAAAGCCAAGGAATAAATGTGTGTTTTTAAAAAAGATTTAAAAACATGAAGAGAGGAGGCCTGTCTGACACTGAACACTTCCACAGCCTGGGAGCAACAACGCCAAACGCTCTGTCACCTCTGAGCTTCAACCTAGTTTTGAGGACTGTCAGCAGCAACTGCTCAGCTGATCTGAGATCGGGGAGGGCAGGAAGGTTGAAGCAGCTCAGACAAATATGGTTTTGCCAATTTATCAAGCACCTTGTGCATAACTAAATAATAAAATATGTTTTTAATACATCTTTATTGTAAAAATACTAAATTGGAAAATACATGGGTTTAAAGAAGGCAACAAGGTAGGATTATGAATTGGGTTTAAAAATTACAGCTCATGAGGTACTCATTATAGTATGACATCTCTTTCACAACATTCTGTCAAAGCCTTTATCGTGTTCTTCTTCTAGTGGTGGCTACTAGTAAATAGCTTGAGGGAACACTACTGCCACCATGTGGTAAGACGAGTAGGATTCTGGACCCCACCCACAGAAGGGGGACAGAAGTGCTATGGAAACAGAACTACATGTGAGCCGAACCGAACTGAGACGATCTGAGACGATCTGATCCGACTCAAGCTGAGCGGTGGAAAAGGGGCATAAGTGATACGCAGGCAGATGGAGTATACCTACTACAAAAACTAATTTCAGTATACCCACTTAAAAATGCCCATTGATATGGCATATCATTAGGTATGTGTCACTGATACGTTAAGCAGCACTGAAACGCTTCCGCAACAATCGATCGGTATGCAGCATGTTTATTACATTTGCTTATCCAGCAAATTATTGTATAATTAATACTTCTGTACTTACTAATACTTGAACATGTTTTGCTTGGATACAGTTTTGTAAATTCTATATGTTTTTAGTACTGAGCCAGCTGTTGTACAAAGTTTGTTGTTCATTTATTCAGCTATAATCATCAGATAAATTTGGAAATGTTCAATATGCTTAAAAATCAAAATCAATTGAAGATTACATTGTACTAACCAGTGTACTTTGGTTTCCAAGCACAGTACAGTATACGGACCGACCATGGTAAAGTTAGCTTTACGTTGGACATTGGACATTGGCGCTCCGTGGCTTCAGCGGTGTCCAACATCCAACGTAAAACTAACTTTACTGTGGTAGACCCACTACAAAAATGTAGAGTACACCACTGGTTCACTCCTGCTGCCCCTCTGTATAACAGAAGAACACACAGAGACTGCGCCTTCTTCATTTTATCTATGGGGCAGCACTGCCGCCTATCAGTGCGGCAAGGTATAATTCTGCCACACCTCTCGTGTATTTCAGTGTGCATAATGACTGATTAAAATAAAGAAATATGTCACACACATTCATTCAATATATTAGACAGACTGTAGAACATCAACATGTGCAGCACATGTGTAATCAAATATGTACATTGGCGTTATAAAGAGAGACAGCAATGGGCATGCTCCAACGTTCTACTTCATATGACACAGTGCCCCCAGAGGTGAACCAGAGCACTACACCGCCTCACCTCAAATTTTTTGAACAGGCAATGCATACATTCTGTGATTTTGACCACTGAAGTGTTGAAATAATTCAGAAAACACTTTTATAAAACACTTTTATTGAACAGTCAAGTGGTTATGTATTTTGACTTATCATAGTTATTTTACTTGTAAACCAGCCACTAGGGAGCACAAGCCAGTGTATCTCTTGTGCCGGTCCCAAGCCCGGGTAAATTGTGAAGGTTGTGTCAGGAATGGCATCCGATGTAAAACACTTGCCAAAACCATAATGCGAGTTCATCAAAGTGAAACCATACCGGATCGGTCGAGGCCCGGGTTAACAACGTCCGCCACCGGTGCTGTTGACAAACAGGGTGCCGGCGGAAATTGTACTACTGTTAGTCGAAGACGCCGAGGAGGAAAACGTGTCAGGAGACAGAGGGAGAGGAGGAAAGTGAAGAATGTAGGACTGAGGGTTGCAACTCTAAATGTGGGGACAATGACAGGCAAAGGTAGAGAGCTGGCTGACATGATGCAGAGAAGAAAGGTAGATGTTTTATGTGTCCAAGAGACCAAGTGGAAGGGCAGCAAGGCTCACAGTATTGGAGCAGGGTTCAAACTGTTTTACCATGGTGTGGATAGAAAGAGAAATGGAGTAGGGGTGGTCCTGAAGGAGGAGTTGGCAAAGAATGTAGTAGAGGTGAAGAGAGTGTCAGATAGGGTGATGTGCCTGAAGGTAGAAGTAGAAGGTCTGATGCTAAACATAGTCAGTGGTTATGCTCCACAGGTTGGATGTGATGGGGAGGAGAAAGATAAATTTTGGAAAGATTTGGATGAAGTGATAGAGAGTATTCCCAGGGAGGAAAGAGTGGTGATTGGAGCAGACCTGAATGGACATGTTGGTGAAGGAAACAGAGGGGATGAGGAAGTGATGGGTAGGTTTGGTGTCAAGGAAAGAAACCAGGAAGGACAGATGGTGGTGGATTTTGCCAAGAGAATGGAAATGGCTATAGTCAATACCTATTTCCAAAAGAGGGAGGAACATAGAGTGACCTATAAGAGTGGAGGAAGGAGTACACAGGTCGACTACATTCTGTGTAGAAGAGGAAACCTGAGGGAGATTGGAGACTGTAAGGTTGTGGCAGGGGAGAGCGTGGCCAGACAGCATCGGATGGTTGTGTGTAGAATGACTGTTGTTGCGAAGAAGAGAAAAAGAGTAAAATCAGAGAAGAAGACCAAATGGTGGAAGCTAAAGAAGGAAGAATGTTGTGAGAAATTCAGAGACGAGCTGTTAAAGGCTCTGGGTGGTAAGAAAGAGCTTCCAAGTGACTGGGCTACTACAGCAACAGTAATTAGAGAGACAGGTAGGAAGGTACTTGGTGTGTCATCTGGACAGAGAATGGATGATAAGGAAACCTGGTGGTGGAATAGTGAAGTGCAGGACGCCATTCAAAGAAAGAGATTAGCCAAGAAGAAATATGACAGTGAGAGGACTGAAGAGAGGAGACAGGAATATAAGGAGATGGGACATAGAGCAAAGAGGGAAGTAGCTAAGGCAAAGCAGAGGGCGTACAATGAGTTGTATGGGAGACTGGACACTAAAGAGGGCGAGAAGGACTTGTACCGATTGGCAAGACAGAGGGATCAGGCTGGAAAGGATGTGCAGCAGGTTAGGCTTATTAAAGATGGGAATGGGAATGTTCTAACAAGTGAGGAGAGTGTGATGGGAAGATGGAAGGATTACTTTGAGGAGCTAATGAATGAAGAGAATGAAAGAGAAAGAAGAGTGGAGGTCATAGAAACTGTGGACCAGGAAGTGGGAAAGATTAGTGAGGGTGAAGTCCGGAAAGCTCTGAAAAGAATGAAGAAGGGGAAGGCAGTAGGACCTGATGACATACCAGTGGAGGTTTGGAAATGTCTTGGGAGATGTGCCAGTGAGGTTTTTGACTCAAATATTTAATGGAATATTTGAGGGTGAGAAAATGCCTGAAGAATGGAGAAGAAGTGTGCTGGTTCCCATTTTTAAGAACAAGGGTGATGTACAGAGTTGTAGCAACTACAGGGGAATTAAGTTGATGAGCCACACAATGAAGATCTGGGAGAGAGTTGTGGAAGGAAGGCTTAGACAAGAGGTGACTATCTGTGAGCAGCAGTATGGTTTCATGCCAAGAAAGAGCACCACAGATGCCATCTTTGCTTTGAGGATGTTGATAGAGAAGTACAGAGAGGGTCAGAAAGAACTCCATTGTGTGTTTGTGGATTTAGAAAAAGCATATGACAGGGTGCCAAGAGAGGAGGTGTGGTATTGCATGAGGAAATCTGGAGTGGCAGAAAAGTATGTTAGACTGGTACAGGACATGTATGAAGACAGCAGGACAGTGGTGAGATGTGCTGTAGGAGTGACAGATAGCTTCAAGGTGGAGGTGGGATTGCATCAAGGATCGGCTCTGAGCCCCTTCTTGTTTGCTCTGGTGATGGACCGACTAACAGATGAGGTCAGGCAGGAATCCCCATGGACTATGATGTTTGCAGATGACATTGTGATATGTGGTGAGAACAGGGAACAGGTGGAAGAGAACTTGGAGAGGTGGAGGTATTCACTTGAAAGAAGAGGAATGAAAGTCAGCCGTAGTAAGACAGAGTACATGTGTGTGAATGAGAGGGAGGCCAGTGGAACAGTGAGGCTACAAGGAGCAGAGGTCACAAAGGTGCAGGACTTCAAGTACTTGGGGTCCACTGTCCAGCACTTTGGTGGACTTGTTCCTGTTTAAAGTGCTTTATAAATAAAATGGTATGGTAAAAATGGTATGGTAAGTACTTGGGGTCCACTGACCAGGAAAATGGGAAATGTGGTAAAGAGGTGAAAAAGAGAGTCCAGGCAGGATGGAGCGGATGGAGAAAAGTTTCAGGAGTGATTTGTGACAAAAAGGTGTCAGCAAAGGTCAAAGGAAAAGTTTACAAGACAGTGGTGAGACCAGCTATGTTGTATGGTCTGGAGACAGTGTCATTGACAAAAAGACAGGAGAAAGAACTGGAAGTGGCAGAAATGAAGATGCTGAGGTTCTCCTTAGGAGTGACAAGGATGGATAAGATCAGGAATGAGATCATCAGAGGTACAGCACATGTTGAACAACTGGGAGATAAAGTTAGGGAGGCCAGACTGAGATGGTTTGGACATGTCCAGAGGAGGGACAGTGGGTATATTGGTAGAAGGATGTTAGAAATGCAGCTGCCAGGAAAAAGACAAAGAGGAGATATATGGATGCAGTTAGAGAGGACATGAAGGTAGTTGGAGTGAGGACAGAGGATGCAGAGGACAGAGTGAGGTGGAGGAGGATGACTCGCTGTGGCGAGTCTGGCGACCCCTGAAAAGGGAAAAGCCAAAAGAAGAAAAAGAATAGTCAGTATTTTACTTGTCATGATGACAGGTGAGGCACTGCCTCCCCTGATTGCACCTCATTGTCTGGGTATCATCTAGTACAGGGGTCTGCAGCCTTTATGATCAAAAAAGCCATTTCTGCCCCCTTGTTCACTTAATTAAACGTGTCCGGAGCCACAACACCTGCTACAACTGGGATTCTCAACTGGTGGCTCACGGACCACTTTGTTTGTTGGGGGTGCTTTTCTGGACAGTAGGGGTGATTTTATAAAACTAAAAACATCTCATGATTTTTAACATTTATTGATTTTTTTTACATTCTAAGACAAAATAAAAAAGATGAGATTCTTGTAAAGAAGGAAAAAAAAAATAATAGTTTTTACCCAGTCTCTAAAAACGAAAACAATAAACTATGCATTATTATGTGATTTTTTTTATTGTAGAAAAATTATGTATCCTATACTTTGAAAAAATATAGCATAAAGTGAAGGTGAGTATGTTTTACTCCTAATAATTCTAGTATTCATATATTTGCAAAATAAAGTACAGGAAAACTGCTAAAACTAGCCCTTTTACTTGTTATAACAACCAATAAAATTCAGTTTTATGTCAGTTTTGGTCAAAGCTTGAAAGAGCCGCTGCAGAGGGACCAAAGAGCCACATGTGGCTCCAGAGCCGCAGGTTGCAGACCCCTGATCTAGTATTACTGATCATTATAATCTTAGTCTTTTTCTGTTTTGCTAAGTTTTGTCAGTTGTGATTATTTTTCAAATAATTTAAACGTTTTTGCTCTTTTCAGCTTTTTCCACACATTCTGGCTGTTACTACTGCTTTCAGCTTTTATTTTCCTGTTTTTAACAAATGTCAGCTGTTCAAATTCAGCTCAAATTAATATAGTGATGACTTTTTTTTCCAACCTGGTTTCAGCTTCTTCAGCAGCTTTCAGCAAAAATCATTCAGCAATAAGCATTTTTCCAGAAGAAACACCAATCCACCAAAAATAAATTTTAGGTTTAAATATTTGATATAATTGATTCTGACTTTTAATTTGATTGGTGTTGTTGTTTTAAACATGTGGACTCCCTGAATTCTTGCACAGTAACTTATAACCTAAAACGGAACTCAACCTTTAAAATTTTACACCCCTAAATAACCTAGGGAATACTTGAGTGTATTTAAGTGTCGCTCAATCAGAATAACACATCTGTTAGGGGGGAAAAAAACATATGGCCAACCTTGAGGCCAGACTAACTTGCATATCTTTAAAAAAACACAAGTGAAATCTATTCTCTTCATGTCTGGGGGGCCACACTCAATAAGCACCCTAAAACTCTGAGCTACAAATATGATAAAAGACATGAAAAGTCTTGCAGGATTTGGCTGAGCAGCACTTTCCAGTCTACATGGTTGCCATTGCGAACAGACTATCCATCCTGTGAATGTACAGGCTGATTTATCATATGCTACCATCAGATTCTCTACAGTTAATTTGTATCCGTGGCCAGATAGACAGCTTCCAAAATTTCTTATCCAATGGTTGCTCATGTGTATTGAGTGAAGCCTAATGCAATCACATGGTTGTAAAGATCTGAAGGTAGACTGATTCAGCAGGCAGAAAGGCATTCCCTGTAAAATCAGAGCATGTTTTTAGACAAACATTATTTTGTGTGTATCTTCAGAGATTTTGTAGTGGAAAAAATACCCTCATTCATGCATACATGGCTGTTTACGGTATGTGGAAAAACAGTGGGAGCTTTGAACACAAAAAACACTTTCTCTGATGTCACGTTCGACACTCTCACGCTTGACTGGCCTTCCCTGTTAGCTAGCTGACAAATCTAATCCAACACTTTAGTTTTCTTTTTAATAATTATTTTTCAAAGCAGAAAGCAGGTTGCACTGCCTGAACATGACTTAGCAAAAGTGCAAGACATGAAACACTATCTTTCAAATGTCTCTCTTTATTCATTCTTTGGCTCCACTGTTCCATATTTCTGAATATTCTCCTCTTCTGCTGCTTAATGAGGTGAAGAAAAGTCTGAATGTGTAAGCTATGTTTCAGTGTATGGATTGGCTTTGTGCATGTAAGGTGAAATAAAGCGGTGGAATGCTTGTTATGACAGGGTAACGAGTGAGACAAGCCAGAAGCAACTGGTCAGGGAAAGAAAGAAACACATTCACAATGTAGCACCAGCACACACTTACATCATAGCACAGACTTGAATTCCTTATAGAACCACTCATGTTTTCTCACCCATTTAAAATGTCCAAAAGTACAGACAGAGGGACAAAATTAGAATGTTTAATAAGGAGAAAGCCAATTCTCTGGCTCTGAACCCAATGTGGGGCTTGTACAATGTTACTGAGATTTCCAGAGGGAATAAAAAATGTAAAGTTCATTCTAAAGAGTAAAATAAATGGTCTTCTATAGCCAGATGTCTAAGTAAAGAAAACGAGCCGTAAATTGTCAGTAACCACACCACAGAGATGTGTTTGAGTGCACACATCACCACTTGAGCTGCCGTGCAAAGACAGCGTCGTCTGAGTGACAAGAAATTCAACACATGCTAAACGAAGTGCAAGCCGGCACTCACTTTCAATTAGGGAAAACCCTAAACAGAACCAAATGAAGATGTCCATGTGACTAGTTTCGACACAAACTCCAATGACTCATTAGAGCACCCTGGGGACTCAACGATCCAATGCTGTCATCGTGCAGAGCTAAATGTCAGTAGTCTGATGAGAAGAGAAAGGTAAATAAACTCCCACTGAGGTGAGACAGGGCAGACCAACCAGAATGACCCTCAAGCTCCTCTGTTAGCAAGAAGCCCATCTTGCTCATGAGGGGGACTTACAAGTGCAATCTGTCATCAAGTGTAATGGCTTCCTGTAGGCTTCTCATCACATACAAACATGCTTGTAAAAACCATAATGTACACTGACAATGAGTCTGTGATGGTAATGCTGACTCTGTTAGAAGCACAGACAACATTCTTGCAGCCCTAAGCACAAAAAAATCCACCAGTTTTCCCAACACATATATTGATACACACATGCCTTTCAAACGTCATTGGTACTGACAAGAAGAACGTGAGTCAGCCTGAGACTAGGCAGAGTGGTTGGATCCCTCATTCAGAGAGCGCTAGGGGAATGTCAGGCTAAATAAACAATATGTCTGCTGGAGAAGTGAAGCAGCCCTCCTACCTCCTCTACATTCACTACAGCTCCAGAGGGTGGAGGGCAATGTGGAAAGGCATTGAACACCAAACAGTGCTTTGTATGCACACAAGCATGTCAGAAACCCGTGGATTATCTCTGAAAAGATGAATTCATAGTTTTTACAAAAAATGCATCTACAATTTTTGAAGGTGCTGTCTTTGATGAGGTAACATTCTGAATTTTAGATTTTTATTAAGTACTAAACGTGCCTATTTGGTACAAAGCAACTACCGGTAAACATAATATGGGAAATTAGTCATTTCTGTATAAAATCTGTCACATATGATGTAATATGCTATTTATAGATGTCTACATGTCTGTAAATTTACTTTATCTTGTCCTTTTGTTAAGATGTCGATGGTAAGGGGTCCGAGATGGTGTAGAGCTAGGGCAGCTGACTTGGGACTTGGGACCAGAAAGTCGCACGTTCAAGTCCCTGCCATGCCCACATATCGGGGTGTACTTGAGCAAGAACCTAATTCCTAATCACTTCCCGGGCGTTTACATAGCTGCCCACTGCTCCACCTGGGTGAATCTCAGGTGTGATGTGTTAAATGCAGAGAACTAATTTAATCATTGCATGTAAACATACAGTACAATGATTGCAACACATAGCACTTTATTATTACAACGGTGAATGTAGCACTGAGCATAACTTATCCGTTTACTGGTTGGTCTAAATTTCTACCCTCACCAATGGGCATAAACTCTGGGTATTGTCAGAAACCAGAGTGTGATTACAGGTGGTCCAAGTGTGTTTTTGCCACATGGTACTTGAGCTCTCCTTTAAAGATAGGGTGACATTTTTGGTTATTCAGGGGAGGCATGTAATAGAGCCACTGCTCCTACACATCAATCAAGACGGTTCAGGTGTCTAGTAAGGATGATATGATCTCTAGACACCTTCCTAGGGAGGTTTTATGGCATGTGCAACTGAGAGAAGACCCTTGGGGCCCAAGGCACGTTGTCTCTTAGATGGCCTGATATTGGCTTGGACTTCTCACAGAATAGCTGGAAGAGGTGGTTGTGGAAAGAAATGTCTGGGACTCTGCGCTTAAGCTGTGACCCAACTCTACAACAAGCAGAAGAATGGATGGATGAATTATATTTATTTTCTATAGGTCCTGAATGCATTATGACAATTTTAGATATTTCAAGCATTCCAGCTTTGTATTGGACCCTGTCTACAGTACAGTATACCTATTCTGCACTTCTAGGTACAGTAGTGAGAATGTCCACAATGACATAAAAGCACGGAAAATAATAATAATAATTTGCTTGGCTAAAAGGCTTTCCAAAACAACTTCAGTGTGTTTGTATATAACATTCAGTTTTTTAATAATCAATTGCTAGTTGGCATGGAGGCTGCACAGCTGCAGAAAGAAAAGCTTTGTAGAGAGTGGTGAAGGCTGCACAGAAGTCTGTTGGAGTCAGTCTCCCCACCATCACAGACATCTACACCTCCAGATGCAGGAAGAGGGCTGCCTGCATCATGAAGGACCCAACTCACTCAGCACACAGGTTTTGCCCCACTCCCCTCAGGAAGAATGTTGAGGAGCCTCAAGGCCCCGGCAGTACTCAGCGTAAGGCAGTACGCCGCACTACGCCGTACGTACGCAGAGGCACAAGCATAGCCCCGCAGGGCACAAACGCGCAAAGCTCAAATTTTACGACCGCGTACGCGATGCGCGTTGTCTCACCATAAACTGCCCGGCACCGGACTGGTTTGTATGTGACACAAATGAATTAAATTCCCCTTCTTCATCGCTGATCTGGACATTTCTTTTGTTTTTCTGCCAAAACTGTTTTTCTTTTTTATTTTAATACTTATGTTGGATGTAAATGGAACCCTGTGTACACAATTTTGTTCGACCACATGTACCACATGTGCTGTGTATGACAAACAAAGAACCTTGAATCCTTGAATCATTGAACCCTAGTTCAAGGTTTAATGTCGATGGGGTTAGTATAAGGCATATATATATATCTATATATATCTATATATATCTATATATATCTATATATATCTATATATATATATATATTATAAATATATATATACCTATATCTACAAATATATACATACATTGATGTGCAGTCATATACCCATCTACATATCTACATATGATATATATACAGGTAGTCCCCGACTTACGAGCGAGTTCCGTACCTGCGAGTCGCTCGTAAGACGGAAATTCGTACGTCGGAACATGAAACACGTGTTCTCGTAAGTCCGGATTTTTGGTCGTAAGTCGGAAAATTTAAGCTAGCGCTACTACGAACACTCGTTTTTCATCAAAAACGTTCATACTAGTTCATGAACATGCTCAGAAACGTGTTTCCAAACGGTTAGCTAACACACTTTCATCTAAAAACACAAAAAAGTGCTGTATTTTTTACAAATTTACTGCTCGTTCGCCAGCTCGTAAGTCCGGGACCTCGTATGTAAGGGCGCTCGTAAGTCGGGGACTACCTGTATATGTATATATATATATATATATATAT
>JBBPBX010030311.1:0-11861 GCA_038048925.1 Garcialebias charrua
TGGATCAGAAGGACTCATACGTGCGTCTGCTCTTTGTGGACTTCACATCTGCTTTCAACACCATGATCCCCCAAACTCTGATAGACAAACTATCCACACTTGGACTAAGCCCCTCCATCTGTAACTGGGTACTAGACTTCTTAACAAACAGACCACAGTCCGTGAAGATCCACAACTTCTCCTCCTCCACCATCACCCTCAGCACTGGCTCTCCTCAAGGATGTGTGCTGAGCCCTCTTCTGTTCACTCTGCTCACATATGATTGTACAGCCACACATCCAGGCTGTCATATTGTTAAGTTTGCAGATGATACAGCTGTGGTGGGATGCATCACAGATAATGATGAATCCAGCTACAGACAGGAGGTGGAACATCTGGAGAGCTGGTGCAAAGAGAACAACCTTCACATGAATGTGAAGAAGACGAAGGAGATGATTGTGGACTTCAGAAGGAACAAACACACCCACACCCCACTGTATATAGGTGGATCTGCGGTGGAGGTGGTCTCCAGCTACAAGTACCTGGGTGTACACTTGAATGATAACCTCAGCTGGAGCAACAACACCACCAGCCTGATCAAGAAAGGACATCAAAGACTCTACTTCCTCAGACGGCTGAGACGAGCTGGTCTGAGAAGCTCAGTCCTCACCTCGTTCTACAGGTGTGCAGTGGAGAGCGTCCTGTGCTCCAGCATCAACGTGTGGCATGGAGGCTGCACAGTTGCAGAGAGGAAAGCTCTACAGAGAGTGGTGAAGGCTGCACAGAAGTCTGTGGGAGTCAGTCTCCCCACCATCACAGACATTTACACCTCCAGATGCAGAAAAAGAGCCACCTGCATCATGAAAGACCTCACTCACCCAGCACACTCACTCTTTGCACCACTCCCCTCGGGACGGAGGTTGAGGAGCATCAAATGTAGAACCACTAGACTGAGGAACAGCTTCTACCCTGAGGCTGTCAGACTCATGAATAAATAAATAATAAGAATAAACACTGCAAAATGTCACATCATGTTGATACTGATCTGTTTCTTGTTGCTGCGTTCATCTGTGACCATCTGCTCATAATGACTCATGTTCGTGCTGCTGTTTATAATGATGTTTTTCTACTACATTAGGGCTTAGTGTATTACTAGCTGATGTCTCTCTTAGTTAATCCTAGATGTTATTATTGTTTTTCTCTTGCATTTGTTGTTGGATGTAACTGGGACCCTGTGTACATAATCTCGTTTTCAACACATGTACTACATGCGGTGCAAATGACAATAAATTCTCTCTGACTCTGACTCTCTGACTCTGAAAAGGATCTCGGCTCCTCTATTTCAGAGGACTCTTGGACCTCCATACTCAAACTGGTGAGCTCCAGTTCTCTCTGTGCTAGACATTGTCTAATACAATTTAAAGTGGTGCACAGAGCTCACATCTCTAAACTGAAATTGTCCTCTATGTATCCTGATGTCAGCCCATACTGTGTGAGATGCAAACATGCTGAAGCCTCTCTCTCCCATATGTTTTGGTTTTGCCCATCTCTGAACAAATATTGGCGGGAAATCTTTCAGACTTTATCACATGTACTAGATACACGCCTGAACCCTGACCCACTGATTGCTCTGTTTGGTCTTGTAGAGGGCATGACAAACCTAAATAAAAACCAACAACATGTAATATCGTTCACCTCTCTCCTGGCCAGACGAGCTATTTTGCTTAGGTGGAAAGAACCGTTTCCACCCACTCACGCTCAGTGGTTGGCTGACATCATGTCCTGTTTAAAGCTGGAGAAAATCAGATTCACACTCCAACAGAAAGAGGGTAAATTTGAGAATGTCTGGGGACCTTTCCTGAATCTGTTCCAGTCTCTTTGACAACACAACTCATTCAGGTTAATGCAGTCTCTTGGCTATTTTACCTTTTATTTATTTTTTTCCTTTTCTTTTGGCAGTGATTGGGTAGGGATTATTTTCTACATGTTGTAACTTAGATTGATTGTTGTGTTTTTTTGTTGTTGTTGTTGTTTTTGTTTGTTGTTGTTGTTGTTGTTGTTGTTGTTGTTGTCTGAAGAAAAAAAAGTGAAAAATTCAATTAAAAAGATCTTGAATTTGAAAAAAAAAAAAAAGTTTGATTACTAGATGGAGTGGATGATTTTCCATTTATAACTGTGTCAAATAATGAACTAGAAGCAACAAAATGTTTGTTGAAACATGTTTAGTGGTTGCTAGTAAATAGCTTAAAGATCGTGTAAAGTGAATTTCAATATTTTCTTCAATAAACATTATAAATGTCATAATTGTAATCTTGTAAATGAGTAAAAAGTCTCAAAATTGTAGCTCAATTAATTTTGGAGTTATAGATCAAACTGTGCATAAAGATATGCCTGTTTCAGGATTTTAGGCGTGTTTTAATGTGACCGCGTTTCGTCACGCGGTCTTCTTAAGTATAGCCCCACCCCCTGCAGCTCCAGCCGTATAAATTACTTCTTCGCCTCGGTGGAGCCGTTCACTCGCAAATCGCAGATAGCATCAGATAGCAATAGCTATAGCTCCTTTTTTGCTAAGAAAATGCGACAGGTCCATTGCATACTTAGTTATCAACGTGATTACTCTATATTTTAATCACCAACACAGACCCCGCATGCGATGTGACCGGGTCGGACCGGGTGCAGCGAGTCCGCTGCTCATCTTCTAAAATAGCGCTTATTATTAAACACATAACAGCGGAGTTATGAATTATAGTTGTGTCCTCAACTTTAAAAACAAAACCAGAGTTGTTTGTGCACTAAAAACAGCGTAACTCTTGGAAAAAGGAGCTGCTGTTAGAACTCAGATAAAAACAGAGCAGGTTTACTGGATCTCTGCTGCACCTGTCTGCCTCTCCACACACAGCTCAGGCTGTGAAGAACGATGCCGACCGTCACAGTGGTCACTGTCTGACTCAGAGTCTGAGTCTGGCTCTGGAGGTTCAAATGAGTAGGGCTGGAGAACTCCAATTAGGCTGCCAGCCTTCGCGAACATCTTCAGGGTGCAGGACACGGGCGCACTCGGCACAGTACTGCACTTAAACCACGCCCACGCGCTGACACGCCCCCAACGTTTCAGACCAGGGCACAGTTATGTTTTTTCATTATTTTTTAGACTTAATTTTATAAGGTAAACAGTGTTTTTAATCAGTCAGATTTATATGGGTGATTAATAACACATATTTATGCCGAGTGACAAACTCAAAACACACATTTAATTTTACTTTACACGGTCTTTAAAGGTTGGTTTATACTCTTTGTCTTACGTCTTTTACCCCCGTTAAGTGAAAAATGTTGCGAAACTTCTGGCTGCACTCCCGCTGCGATCCCCCGGTGACAGCTCGTTTTGTACATGGCCCCCAAGCAGAACTCCGAGACATGGACGATGCGGCTCGCAGCGTGTGATTGGTTCAAAGTTTGTGGGTGTTTTTCGCTTTTGCTTTGACAGACATGGATAGTTTTGAAGAGAAACTTGTCTGTGCACGCGCACATGCAAACCGCACGTCTCTGCACTTTGCATATTGCACCCAACACGCACACACACACACACACCAATATATATATATTTATTTATGAATTTATAATGGATTTAATATAATGATAGCCTCCATTACCTCCATTTGTGAGTCCATTATCATGAGTGTAGCCAGAATTTTATGAGGGGCGGATTGTTTAAAGGAAACGTTGACCTTAAAAAAGCAACAAGCCTCGGTGGCTCAATGGAAAAGCATAGGTTTTCCGCTCCAAAGCTTTTCTCGACTCGGGTTCGAATCTCACCTGGTTGAAGTTATTTTACGTTTGTCTTTTATTTGATTAAAAAAAGGAGTTAATATGCCTGTGGTTAACACAAAATCCTTTTTTTTTCATCCAATGAAAGACAAACGTAAAATAACTTCAACCAGGTGAGATTCGAACCCGAGTCGAGAAAAGCTTTGGAGCGGAAAACCTATGCCTTTTCATTGAGCCACCAAGGCTTGTTGCCTTTTTAAGGTCAACGTTTCCTTTAAACAATCTGCCCCTCATAAAATTCTGGCTTCGCTCATGATAACAGACTCACAAATGGAGGTAATGGAGCCTATCATTATATTAAATCCTTTGTCCTGATAAAACATGCAGTGGGAGTGTGCGTGACGTCTGCAGTGGGAGGGAAGACGGAGGGATTATCCCCACATTTTAAAGAAGTATATACACTCAATGCGGTCGGTGACACACACGTAATTACGTCAGCGCTGGGTTCACTCAACGGGGGGTAAAATATCTAAGAAAAGAAGTATAAACCAAGCTTTAGGGAGCACTACCCCACCAGCTTGTAAGGTGAGTTGGATTCTGGACTCCGCCTACAGAACTGGTGCTGAAGCGCATCTGGAAATGCAATGTGTGCCAAGCTGAACTGAGCTGAGCTGAACTGATCTGAGTCATCACTGTGGAAAGGGGGCAATAGAGGCAAATGAGACAACAACCACTCACTCTCTCGCTCACACCTAGGGACAATTTAGAGTTACCAATCAGCCTAGCATGCATGTTTTTTGTCTGTGGGAGGAAATCAGGGTACCTGGAAAAACCCGCACATATATGGCGAAAACATGCAAACTCCACCCAGAGGGGACCATGTACATTCAGGCAGTTTGTTTTTTCGTTTGAAACAAAAATGCTGTTTGTTTTTAAATGCTTGAACAACCTTGCCCCACCATATCTATCTGAGCTGCTTCAGCCCTACTGCCCTCCCCGATCTCTAAGATCAGCTGATCAGTTGCTGCTGACAGTCCCCAAAACTAGGCTGAAGGTCAGAGGTGACAGAGCGTTTGCTGTCGTTGCTCCCAGGCTGTGGAACAAATTACAGTTGAGTGTCAGACAGGCCTGCTCTCTTCCTGTTTTTAAATTTCTTTTAAAAACACACTTTTATTCCTTGGCTTTTAACATGTCTTAAATCTGGGGATCTTATATTTAATGGTATTTTAACACACCTGCAATAAAACTGGCATATGTATGTTTTTTTTATTTTGTATGCTTTGTATGTTTTTTTCTCGTTTTAATTAACTTGTCTTTTGTGTTATTGTACAGCACTTTGGTTACCCCTGTGATTTTTAAAATGTGCTATAGAAATAAAATTGATAGATTGATTGATTGAAAAAAATAAAAAATAAAAATAGTTATTTTCCGTTTTCCGTTTATTAAACCAAAACGAAAAATTGGATAACGAAGCGGGTATCTGATTTCCGATTTGGCGCGCAAAACAAATATGGAAAAAACGGATAATGAGCGCTCACTTTCGATTTTCATGATTTTATTTTGACAAGTGGTCTGACCCGGAAGTTCTCTCTGACCCATACAGTGTAGTTTGCTGCTACACACGTCCAAAACGGCAGTGAATTAATTTGAATTAATTTAATTTTTACCCACCAAAAACCTTATATCCTGACTTTTTTGTCTGTAGATTAAAAACACTTAAGAACAGAGAAAATTCCGAGAGACCGTAGTTTGCCGAATCTGGACGTAAGCCCAATTTGAACCATCGTATCTCCATGGTAACTGTAAAGGAAATAAAAGGATGGGTGGGAGAACACGTGGGTGGATGGATGATTACAATAAAAAGATGAAAAAATATTAACCATAATAAAAAACTAATCTGTTCAGTGCTGTTCAGTAGCTTTAAGCCCCCAGTATACCTGCGCGTACTCCCGATACGCCTCTGTACGACGTACATACGCTGTGGCAAAAGCGTAGCCCCCGCGTAGCCCCTCGGGCACAAATGCGCAAAGCTCTTTTTTTACGACCGCGTACGCTTGAGCGGTGTCTGACCATAAACTTCCCCGGCGCCGGACTGTTTTGTATGTTACACAAATGAATTAAATTCCTCTTCTTTATCGCTGATCGGGCCTTTTCTTTTGTTTTTTTGCCAAAAGTCAAGTAATCGCTTCTTCCTCCGTTCACTCGATGACTGAAATGAATGAATTCAGGTCCTACCTGGCTGCGGGAGGTTTTATATATTTCCTGGTGGGCGGTGGGCTGCAGGAAAAGCGCTCCCTGTTATTATTTTTATTTCTTAGAACTTTTTATAACATATAAAGTAGAAACACCACAGCAGAACACCGCAGCGGGCTGCTCATGATGAGTTCTCGAGTTTTCTGACGAGCTGTCAATCATTTCAGTAGGCGTGTCAGCAAGTGACCAATCAGCAACCTCAGTTTGTCCCCTCTGCGTGCAGCTGCAGAGGGGACAGCTGGAGCTGCTCACAGTACAACAAGGATTTGGAGCGAAAACGCGAGCATAAAAAAAAGAGCTATAACAGCGAACGCATGCGCACAGAATGCGCGCGCAGAGTGGCGTAAAGGCAGGACGCTCAGGTCTACTGGAGTCTTCAGGCTTATTGATGTTTAGAAGTCCAGTTGTTGAGTTTCAGTTAAACATCTGGGTTGGTCAGGTGCAATGAGTGGGCTTGCTGTGAGTCAACACTGCAATGAGTTGGTTTGCTCCAGTTCACATCATTATCTGCCATTACAAGATGTTTGTTATTAAACCAACATAGTGTAGGGTTAGTGTAGGGTCACTGATTACATTTATTACTACTGTTTACATTTACACTACTTTTATATCTACACTACAGCTGATACATTTACAGTATTCTCTGACTAGCCTTATTTAAGGATGCCCAATGTGCCTTATGTGCCTTACTGCATGCCACTTTGCCTCTATAACAACATCAACTACTACCTCATACATATACTGTGTACATTAACTCATATGCTGCTTTGCCACTCTTTGCAAATGTCAATGCTAGAACCTTCAGTTTATTTTATAGATATACTTTTTATACTTTTTATACTACTATGCAAAAACTCAGGACAGTATTACACTTTTATTATTTCATTTTATGCTTATGTTCATTAAATGTTTAGTGTTTTAGTGTTGGTGTAAATTTTCATACTTTTATACTACTATGCAAAAACTTAGGACAGTGTTACACTTTTACTATTTTATGCTTATGTTTATTAAATGTTTCAGTGTTTTAGTGTTTAAATGGTTACTGTTGCACTGAGGGACTGAGAGAAACGCAATTTCAATCCCGTGTATGTCCTGTACATATTGCAGTTCTGACAATAAAGTTGACTTTGACTTTGACATTGATAGTGTATAAAACTTTGGAGATATTCAAGATTTCTAAACGACATAAGGTGGGGCTTTTCTGTTGATGTTTCAAAGTTTTCACAGTGGATCTTGAAATTTGAACTATCAAAATATTATCCCCAAAACAACTTTTGGACCAACATGTTTCATCACAAAAAAAGTAAATATTGGGTTTGCAAAATATTACATATTTAAGTGTACCGTAAAGTGATTTGAAATTAATTAAAAGTTCTGTTGAGATCACAATAAATGGCTTATTTCAAATGCCCCTCTCCCAACATGGGTGAGGCCATCAGCTCCAACTACTTTCTGTATTGAACATTTTTGACTCCAACTACAAGAAACAAACAAACAAACAAACAAACAAGCAAACAAACAAACAAACAAACTAAAAAGAACAAAACTCCCTTGAACTTCTTCATAAGAATGACAAAAAAAAACAAGAATAGAAGACATACAGTACAGGTTCTAGTCATAAAATTAGAATATCATGAAAAATTTGATTTATTTAAGTAATTCCATTCAAAAAGTGAAACTTCTATATTAATTCATTACGCACATACTGATATATTTCAAATGTTTATTTCTTTTAATGTTGATGATTATAACTGTCAGCTAATGAAAACCACAAATTCAGCATCTCAGAAAATTAGAATATTACTTAAGACAAAAAAAAAGATTTTTATAAATGTTGGCCAACTGAAAAGTATGAACATGAAAAGTATGAACATGTACAGCATCAATACTTAGTTGGGACTCCTTTTGCCTGGATTACTGCAGCAGTGTGGCATGGCATGGAGTCGATCAGTCTGTGGCAGTGCTCAGGTGTTATGAGAGCCCAGGTTGCTCAGCTAGTGACCTTCAGCTCTTCTGAATTGTTGGGTCTGGTGTATCTTATCTTCCTCTTCACAATACTTCATAGATTTTCTATGAGGTTAAGATCAGGCAAGTTTGCTGGCCAACAGGGACGTGCAGAGGGGGGGGCTATGGGGGCTTGAGCACCTGCCCCTTTTGCTCCTTGCCCCCAAGTGCCCTTTTGGTCAAAATTTTTTTTTTTTTTTTTTATTTTTTATTTCCTATTCCTAAGCCCTCTTCTGACACATAATAACATACTAAAATTATTTATTTTATTTTATTATTATTATTTTTGTATTTTGCAAGAAAAACAACATAATAAGCCCTCCGGTCACGTACCAACACTACATTCCCCACAATGCAACAGTAGTAGTAGGGGTGGGGCCAATCCGATCTGGAGTTGTGTCTCATGAACCCAGAGTAATAAGACCTGCCTCACATTCACATTAGGGTCAGTGGGGGAGCTGGCCCCCTTGGGGGCATTGCCGTTGGGGGGGCATGGCCCCACCCCTACTACTACTATTCAGCAAATCCCTTTCAGTTTGCAGCCAGCTACAGCGTGTGGACTGAGTGAGTAGCACTTTAGCTAACAGCTAGCCAACTTTTCATAGTAACATGTCCGCTGTGTGGAAGTATTTTACACTAAACACCACAAGACAGCAACGTGCAATGTCTGCAGAGCCATAGCACCACATTAAACTGCGGTCAAGTTAGTTTTATGTTGGACATTCGAGCTCCGGGGCTTCAGCGGGACGCCACTCTCACTGAACCGAAACAGGGAGACCGACCGTGGCCAGCTGCGTCCAGTCCGACCCGCTGTCTGACTGTCTCGAAGGACAGGCAGAGAGCGACTGACCGAAATCAGAGCCCCCGCCCCGGATTGAACAATAAAAACACACCGCTGAAGCCACGGAGCTCAAATGTTCACCGAGAAGTTGCTAAACTTCATCATAATTAATGACCAACAGCTATCAGCTGTAGAAAAATGAAGGATTTCGCAGCTTGATACTTGCAGCCAACAGTAAACAATCATAAAAAAGCATATTACTTAAAAATCATAAGAAAACTATGTTAAAAAACGAAACATAAACATTTACATTATAAAACAATGTAAAATACTAAAAGCAGGAACATGTCTGTCTGTGTTGGTTTATGCCAAGAACTTAACAGATGTAAAGCTATTTAATGTTTTATTTAATCCATTTATTCATTAATTTAAAAGAGACAAAATAAAACAAATTAATAAAAAAGAAAACATTGAATGAAAAGAGTGCAAAAAGAAAAAAAAATCTTATATCACCCCCTTAAAATAAACATTGAACCAGTCCGGCCTAGCCTGGCCCTCGCCATTCCTGCACAGCTCCGCTCAATTCTCATTTCCCTTCACTGCACAGTCTGGGACTTCACCCACCCACAAGGATTTCTCCGGTAGATTTTTGTTCGGACCAATCAGAGAACAGAAGGGGTGGAGTTTTGGACCCTAACCCACGCCCCCACCAGTCCCAGCGCGCAGAGCCCTATAAAAGGGCTCTGCCAGCGCTCAGTCAGCGAGCAGCGGCATGTTCTCATTCAAAGCGATGCAAAGCGATGCAGGATTGTTTTATATGTGACACAAATTTATTAATTTCCCCTTCTTAATCCCTTATCTGGAGTTTTCTTTTGTTTTTTTCCCCCAAAAGTTAAGTAATCGCTCCCTCGTCCTCCTTCTCCTCCACCCTCCTGCTGAGTAAAATGAACACGGAAATGCCTCAGGTTGTCACGAGAATTAAACTCGGGTTTTAGTTGCTGACCGAGTCCCATCAGATTTTCTGGTGTTTTGGTGAGCTGGACCAGCGATCCATGGTTTGATTTTATTGTATTAAAACGTTTTATATAAACACAGAATTTGCGCAGCGAGAGAAACGCTGCAAGAGGCGGAGCAGCTGTCAGTCAAGTTCACCAGAGCACGGCATCATTCAAAGCGATGCAAAGCGATGCAGAACTGTTTTATATGTGACACAAATTTATTAATTTCCCCTGCTTAATCCCTTATCTGGAGTTTTCTTTTGTTTTTTTTCTCCCAAAAGTCAAGTAATCGCTCCCTCGTCCTCCTTCTCCTCCACCCTCCTGCTGAGTAAAATGAACACGGAAATGCCTCAGGTTGTCACGAGAATTAAACTCGGGTTTTATTGCTGACCGAGTCCCTGCAGATTTTCTGGTCTTTTGGTGAGCTGGACCAGCGATCCATGGTTTGATTTTATTGTATTAAAACGTTTTATAACATATAAACACTGAGTTTGCGCAGCGAGAGAAACGCTGCAAGAGGCGGAGCAGCTGTCAGTCAAGTTCACCAGAGCACGGGGGGTGGCTCTGAGGGGAGGGAGCAGAATGCTTTCCCTGTTCAAAATATCCAATGGTTTTGTTCCTAAGCAGAGGCCAACGCCTCCAGCAAGAAACGTTTTTCAATGGGAAAAGTCCAGACCCTAGTACGAAGCGAAGTGAAGGACAAGGGTCTGGTTTAAACCAGGCTAAGTCCAGCCCTTCGCTTGTATCAAATTTGTTTTTTTGGCCCTCCATGTATTTGACTTTGACACCCCTGGCTTATGCAATAAGGAGCACATCGCCCATCCAAAACCTATCATCTCTCCATAATGGATATATGTCCAATCTTCTAACTTCCTTTGCTGCATAATGTACATTGCATTTATTCTAGCGTTAGGTAAATACAGTAGCTAATTTTTCTCTCGTGAACTTAAAAAGTTATTTGCAAAACATAAACTTTTATTTGCACACATCAGAAATCTTTTGTTGCGATTTTAGGCTCTGCCCACAACGTCATGTGAGAATTGCAAGCAAACCTTTGAATGACAAACAAAACTTAGATTAGCAAGCAAAGATTTCTGACATGCGCAAATAAGTTTGTTTTGCAAATAATTAGCAACATAATTGCAAAAAATGTCAATGACCTCACTGAGGTCATTGACATTTTTCGAGACATGACCAACAGAAAAGAAAACTGCTGCTACACAGTTGTTTTAATAAGGGGCAGATATGATAAGATTTTTTTTCTTCTTCTGCTACCTTTAATTTTATATCTGTTTTTTTTTTCTTTCATGTGTTTGTAAATTGTCTTTGTGTTTTAAATCTGAAATGAATAAAAATAAATAAATAAATAAGAAGAGAACAAAAATAGCAAAAATGCTTAAAAGTTGGAAGTTTGTTTTTAAACAGTTCACCATGATGGAAAAGAAGATTTTGGATCTTAGATTCAGTTTGGGGAAAAAAAGAAAGTCAAGAGACCGAAATAAATAAGAGACATTGGCCTCCACTCAACACAGAGAAGATGAGACAATGAGGAAAAAAGAGAAACTGACAAGAAAAAAAGAAGAGGAAAGATTGAAGAAAATGTATATAGGTACTTACAAATACACTAAGACACAAATAGAGATATATGTATACATTTTGGTGGTCAGCTAGTCTCAGTAGGCTTTTCTCATGGTGACATGCATTAACAATTCAATTTTTGCTTTTGTTTAGTTTTCTTCTGCAGTTCCACATTAAAGTTTGATGCAGCTCTGCTTTTCTGAATGGACCATCTTCATCTCCACTGCAAGTGTAGCAAACCAGGCAGCTCTTTCTTTTATAGATTACAGTACACTAAAAAGTTGCATTGTGGCCTTGTTTACATTTTTTATAGTGTAATTCTGTAAAGACAAAATATATCTGGTGGTGTAGCTCTGATTTACATATCTTGCTAAATCGCAGGTTTGAATATTGCAATACTTTCCTATAACAAAGTAGACCTGCAGAAAGAAATTACTAATAAAATATTTTACATATGGATAGTTGTATGTTCTATGTAGAGGTTTTCCTAAGCTTATAGTATATCT
>JBBPBX010030312.1:0-35266 GCA_038048925.1 Garcialebias charrua
CAGGCCCGCGCAACCTCGACATCGCTCAGCCACACGTCGCCCCCCGCAAAAAAGGCCAGCTTACGACGGGGAGCAGCGGCAGAGACCCGCAGCAGGTCCATCTCAGGCTGGTCAGTCCTGGAGCAGGAACAGGTTCGTTCCTCGCCAAGCGGTTCCGCCGAGGACGTCCTTGGCGAACCGGGACGGGAGGCAGGAGCGGGCCTGAAGCATGCCCGCTCCACAGTTTTGCAGGTTCGTCCACCCATGGGGTACGGGAACCAAGACAAAACAAGGACAACAACAACCCATTTTTATGAAAACAGTCACGATAAAGGGAGAAGGCAAGCACCCCTCCTCCCTCATGCAGCACGGGGTGTCAGGTCAGATAATGAACCGCAGCGGGACGTCTGGGGTCTGTCTGGAGAAGGTAGACTTCACGGCGTCCACGTGCGGGCAGGTCAGTTCGCTCAGGGCCGAGCGAGGGGGGTCAGATGCTCCCCCGCCCGCACCCACGAGGCGCAGGCAGCCCGCAATAAACATGCCTCTGAGGCTCTCAGCGCATGCGAAGGCCTGGGGGGCGTGTCTACCGAACGCGTGGGTCATGTCAACAGTGCGTCACGGGCTCCGCCTGCAGTTCCGCAAGCGGCCGCCCTCGTTCACAGGGGTGCTAAAGTCAGATATAAACCCAGAACGTGCACATGTCTTGAGGGAGGAAATAACAACAATGTTGCAGAAAGGTGTGATCTGTGTTGTTCCAAAACGAGACATAAACACTGGCCACTTCAGCAAATACTTCCTCGTGCCCAAACGGGACCGAACCTTGAGACCGATACTGGATCTCAGGGCTTTGAACAAGAGAATAACAACTTACAGGTTCAAAATGCTTATGCTGAGACAAGTACTCCAGTCTGTGAGACCAGGAGACCACACGTGCACGGTGGATCTGAAAGATGCATACTTCCACGTGGGCATTTGGGAGAGACACAGAAAATATCTGCGCTTTGCATTTGAAGGGAAAGCTTACGAATTCAAAGCTTTACCTTTCGGATTAAAAACCGCCCCACGCTCTTTCACAAAGTGCCTGGATGCAGCTTTGACCCCCCTCAGGGGTCAGGGGGTCTGAATTTTGAATTATTTGGACGACCTTCTGATTCTTTTCAATGCCAAAGCTCGGTGAAGTGCTCTTGGAGGAAGTGAGATGGGCGCACGTGTCTTTATACCAAGAGGGCGGGGCCTCTGTGGTGACGCTGACGCCCACCTGCCGTAAAGGCGTGATTGTATTACTTCAGGTAACCGCGCGGGGGCGTAATTCCCATAGTCATATGTTGCACCTCGTTCCCTTCCTTCAGGGAACATGAGTTATGGTGCATAACTTTCAGTTATCTCAAGTCTAAAAACATTTATTGGTGCAAACTGACTGGTTTCCCACCACCACATATGTTTCCATATTTAAAAGTGAGCCCATCAGAAAAAGCTCTCAGGAAACAGAGATTAACAAACTTTCCTTGAGTGATTTGCATAAGACGTCACATTGCCATGCACAGGAAAGAGTTCCTGCTTGTGTGTTTGTGGCCAAACCTTAAACTGCTTACTGATATTCTTCTGAAACAATTACATTATTGGGGGCTGCCATTGCATGTAAATGCATGGAAGCCACCTATTGTTATTGTGCTCGAACGTGTGTCTACATTGTCGTCGAGCGTTAATGCGGCCCGAACCACAATGTCTACCCCCACAAAAGTTATATCAAAACGACTGGCTCGGCCCCCTGATGTGTGCTATTACTTTTATTGGCATTTCGACTTACCATGGCAACGTAATTTGCGAACAAAGACGTAATGAATCTCCAAATCCAGGAACTAGTTGGTTACTGCCCACTTATTATTCTACACCAGAAAAAGTTATCTTTTTCAACTTTAATACGGACCGAACCACAAAGTGAACCCCCACAAAAGTTATATCAAAACGACCGGCCCGACTCAGAGATGTGTGCTATTACTTTTATAAGCAATCGGAGTTACCATGGCGATGTATTTTGCTAACAAAGTTGCCATATTTCCCCATTGAAAATGAATGGGAGAACACTCCTCACACAAACTGCTGCTGTCAAGTCACATGATTTAGAATCTGATGAAAACATACTCACTGTTGGTACTGTTTGAAACTCATAGAAAGTATTTATCAAATGTATCTCTAGAACTGATTAACATTTGGAGCCATTTTGATTCAAGATGTCTGGCAACAGCCTGGCAGCCCCCGTCAAAGTTTCTCCGGAACTTTCTAGTTATTGGGGGCTGCCATTGCATGTAAATGCATGGAAGCCACCTATTGTTCTCCTGCTCGAACGTGTGTCTACATTGTCGTTCACCGTTAATGCGGCCCGAACCACAATGTCTACCCCCACAAAAGTTATATCAAAACGACGGGCTCGGCCCCCTGATGTGTGCTATTACTTTTATTGGCATTTCGAGTTACCATGGCAACGTAATTTGCGAACAAAGACGTAATGAATCTCCAAATCCAGGAACTAGTTGGTTACTGCCCACTTATTATTCTACACCAGAAAAAGTTATCTTTTTCAACTTTAATACGGACCGAACCACAAAGTGAACCCCCACAAAAGTTATATCAAAACGACCGGCCCGACTCAGAGATGTGTGCTATTACTTTTATAAGCAATCGGAGTTACCATGGCGATGTATTTTGCTAACAAAGTTGCCATATTTCCCCATTGAAAATGAATGGGAGAACACTCCTCACACAAACTGCTGCTGTCAAGTCACATGATTTAGAATCTGATGAAAACATACTCACTGTTGGTACTGTTTGAAACTCATAGAAAGTATTTATCAAATGTATCTCTAGAACTGATTAACATTTGGAGCCATTTTGATTCAAGATGTCTGGCAACAGCCTGGCAGCCCCCGTCAAAGTTTCTCCGGAACTTTCTAGTTATTATTATTATTAGCGCGTCCCTCGGGGGGTTCTGTGGGGGGTACTCCGGGAGTATGGGGTACCAGGCCCTTTGATATGGGCTGTTAGGTCCCTGTACGACCGGTGTCAGAGCTTGGTCCGCATCGCTGGCAGTAAGTCAGGCTCGTTTCCAGTGAGAGTTGGACTCCGCCAAGGTTGCCCTTTGTCACCGATTCTGTTCATAACTTTTATGGACAGAATTTCTAGGCGCAGCCAAGGTGTTGAGAGGATCCGTTTTGGTGGCCTTAGAATCGCTTCTCTGTTTTTTGCAGATGATGTGGTCCTATTGGCTTCATCAGATCGTGATCTACAGCTTTCGCTGGAGCGGTTTGCAGCTGAATGTGATGCGGCCGGGATGAGGATCAGTTCCTCCAAATCCGAGGCCATGGTCTTGAGCCGGAAAAGGGTAGCATGCCTTCTCCGGGTCGGGGAGGAGGTCCTGCCCCAAGTGGAGGAGTTTAAGTATCTCGGGGTCTTGTTCACGAATGAGGGAAAACTGGAGCGTGAGATCGATAGGCGGATAGGTGCAGCGTCCGCAGTGAAGCGGGCGCTGTACCGGTCTGTCGTGGTGAAGAGAGAGCTGAGTCAAAAGGCAAAGCTCTCAATTTACCGATCGATCTACGTTCCCACCCTCATCTATGGTCATGAGCTTTGGGTTGTGACCGAAAGAACGAGATCTCGGATACAAGCGGCTGAAATGAGTTTTCTCCGCAGGGTGTCTGGACTCTCCCTTAGAGATAGGGTGAGAAGCTCAGTCATCCGGGAGGGACTCGGAGTAGAGCCGCTGCTTCTCCACATCGAGAGGAGCCAGTTGAGGTGGCTCGGGCATCTGGTTAGGATGCCTCCTGGACGCCTCCCTGGTGAGGTGTTCCGGGCATGTCCCACCGGGAGGAGACCCAGAGGAAGACCCAGGACACGCTGGAGGGACTATGTTTCTCGGCTGGCCTGGGAACGCCTTGGGATTCCCCCAGAGGAGCTGCTCCAAGTGGCTGGGGAGAGGGAAGTCTGGGCCTCCCTACTTAGGCTGCTACCCCCGCGATCCGACCCCGGATAAGCGGAAGAAAATGGATGGATGGATGGATTATTAGCCAATTATAGACCTATATCTAATCTAACCTTCATCAAATAAATTCTAGAGAAAATAGTTTCAGGTCGGTTACATGATCATCTTCAAAGAAATAATCTGCTGAAGTTTCAGTCAAGGAGTAGAGCTCACCACAGCCCTGAATATGTACTGGTAAAAGTTACAAATTATATTCTCATGGCCTCTGACAATGGACAGTTGTCTACACTGGTCCTGTTAGACGTCAGTGCTGCATTTGATACAGTTGATCACAGTATTTTACTACAGAGACTTGAATATATGATATCAATATTGGAATGACAGGAATGGCTCCAAATTGGTTTAAATCATATCTATCTGATATATTCCAATTTGTAAATGTAAATAATGAATATTGATCTTTCACCAAAGCTAGTCATGGAGTTCCTCAAGGTTCAGTGCTTGCACCAATACTCTTTACCTTGTATATGCTTCCATTAGGTAATGTTATGAAACAGCGTGGGGTAAATTTTCATTGTTATGCTGATGATACGCAATTCTATTTATCCATGAAACCAAATTAATCCAGTCACTTACTTAGACTACAAGCATTGTCTTAAAGACATAAAAATGTGGATGGCCCTAAATTTTCTGCTTTTGAACACAAAGACTGAGGTTTTGGTTTTTGGACCTGAACGTCTTAAGGAATTACTTTTTCAGTCTTTCACCCTCCTTAGATGGCATTAATCTGGCCTCCAGTTCTAATGTTAAAAATCTTGGTGTTATTTTTGATCAGAACGTCTTTTATTCCCCACATTAAAAACGTTACTAGAACTGCCTTCTTCCACCTCATTCATTCATTCATTCAACCTTTATTTATACAGGCTAGCCTCGTTGAGTCACGGGGACTCATTTACAAGAGGGACCTGTCTCACTCACACCAAACAACCATCCACTCTCACACTCACACCTAGGGTCAATTTAGAGTCACCAATCAGCCTAACAAGCATGTTTTTTGGTCTGTGGGAGGAAACCGGAGTACCCGGAGGAAACCCACGCATGCACGGGGAGAACATGCAAACTCCACCCAGAAAGGCCCCGGACCGGGATTTGAACCGGCAACCTTCTCGCTGAGAGGCAGCAGCTCTACCAGTTGTGCCACCGTGCTGCACCTACGTAATATCCCTAAAATTAGAAACATCTTATCTAAAAATTATGCAGAAAAACTGGTTCGTGCATTTGTCAAGTCTAGACTGGACTATTGCAATGGTTTGTGTTAAAAAACTTATTTTAAAAACGTCTTCAGTTGATCCAAAAAGCTGCTGCGAGTCTTAACTGGAGTTAGTGGGAGAGATCATATCTCTCCAGTTTTAGCTTCTCTCCATTGGCTTTACTTCTAACCTACAAAACTCTTAACAACCTAGCTCCAACTTATATTCAATATTTTATTGTTCCATACTTTCCCAACAGAGCACTTCACTCTCAGACTGCAGGCTTACTTGTGGTTCCTAGAGTTGCCAAAAACAGAATGGGAGGAAGATCTTTTATTTATCAGGTTCCTCTCTTGTGGAACCAACTTCCAGTTTCTGTCCGTGAGGCTGACACATTGTCCAGTTTTAAGACTTTTCTTTTTGATAAATCCTATAATTAGGGTTGGCTTGTCATGCTGCTATAGGCTTAGACTACTATAGGACAAACTGACCTCATTTCCTTAAATTAATTGTTAAAATTGAATAGTTTTCATTTGATACTATTTCTATCTTAACATGTGATTCTTGACCTGCCATTGTGTATCTGTTCCTACCAAACCCAGCCAGTCAAAGCAGATGGTCACTTGTTCTGAGTTTGATTCTGCTAAAGGTTTCTTCCTCATGAGGGAGTTTTTCCTTTCCACTGTCGTCTTCATGCTTGCTCACAGTGAGAGTCTGTGATGGAGTTAAATTCAAAGCAGTCTGCTCCTCAGATAAATAATGTTAAATTATTATTTTTATATATGAATGTTTCTGTTCAGTGACCTGAGATGACTTCCGTTGTGACTTGGCGCTGTATAAATAAACTGAACTGAATTGAACAAGAAGCACAAGAGCATATCATCTCTAAATCACCATGCTCCTACAACAAATTCAGAATGCATTCAGTTCCACAACAACTTTTGTCTTGTTTTATATCTCGTTTGTCCTCCTCTCCTTCCAGAGGCGTTGCCTTTTACCACACCACATATGTAAATAAGAAATTGTTTATTTGTACTGTCTGGTTAAATACAGGTAAAAATAAATCATTCAATTTTATCACAAAACAAGAACTACAGTAAGCCAGCTTTAAACTGAAAAATGCAGACCGTTTGTTATGACTGTATACACGTGGCTATCATTTGAAAATATTTAAAGCCTTGTTGAACTACTTCTAGCTGTAATAAAGATTTATTATACCACTGCAACTATAACTTGCATGGGACACTATATGCATTTACTGACTGTCTGAACTGCATACAGATTTGTCTGTATTCCAAAACAGTGGTGGATGAAGGATCCAAATGTTGGCTTATTGGCAGGAGGCAGAAGCTGTGGGACTTTATTTAATAAGTAAAAAGCAAAGATCCATCCATCCATTTTCTTTACCCACTTAATCCTGTTCAAGGTTACTGGGAGCTGGTGTCTAGTTCCAGCAGTCTGTAGAATGGGCCAGAGGAACAGAAAATACAAACTTCATACAGTTACTGTACAAACCAGAGATTTTGTTGTTTCATGCAGAATGTTCTGTTTGAAAGAAAATGCTGATTAGAACAGATCACACACCCTTATTCCTCCCACAATCACCCTGCGGACTATGATCTGTGGATGACACACAGGGGTGTGTGTGAAACAGAGATAGGAGGTCCACGTTGTTCGAGTGTTAAACTGAACACTCTGCTTGTCAGCTGTGCTAAATCATCTGGATCTGTTAAACTCAAAGATGAGGTTACTTCTGTTCTGTGTCCTGCTGTGTGCCACCAGCTGCTCAGCTGAAAATGGTAATATATATACATATATATATATATTTATTTTGTTGTATATAAATATCAAAAGTGTTTTTAGATTCTTAGCAAGAAACAACTATCCTAAAGTCTGTCTGAGTCCAACTAAATGGTTAAATGGTTTAGTTATCCTATGAGGTATCTCAGTGTAGATGCTTTAAATTTGACAGAAAAACATGTTTGAGGAAAAAAAAAAAAAACGTTTAAGCATGAAGATGTAGTATTATTGTGCTGGTGAAGATTCTCAGTCCAGGATATGGTAAATTATAAAATAAAATATTAAAGACAAAAACAGCTGGACTTTTATTCTGTAGCTGAAGACGTTTTGCTTCTCATCCGAGGAGCTTTCTCAATTCAAGTAACAGCGTGTGGGGTTTGAGTTGACGTGTGAATTACAGAACACCTCAGCTTTATAACTCGAACCCCACACTCCCTGTTACTTGAATTGAGAAAGTTCCTTGAATGAGAAGTGAAACGTCTTCAGAATAGAAGTCCAGTTGTTCTTGTCTTTAACCTTGTGTTTTTATTAATATTATTATTAATGACATCTTGCTTCCTGGCAGGTGCAGCCAGATCAAAATCAGTGACTCTTCAGCCCTGGTTGGTGGGTCTGACTGCTGTTGTTGGTTTCCTGTTTGTTGTCTTCATTATCGTGATCATTAAAAAGCTACTAAATAAACAACGGTTTGTCCACCACACAACAAACACTGACACTAAAGACTCAGCAGCTATGATCAGTTTCCAGATCTGACACATTATGTCGTACTGTTTCATATTATTAGTGTTTAGCATGTATCTTAGATCATTTAGCATATTGTTTAACATTTGTTTAATGTTTGTCTTAGTGTATAGCTTAGATCCTTTTATACTGTTTATTTTTATACTTTATATTATTGCTATTTTGGTGGGACCCTGAGTACACAGTTTCATTCCATCTCATGTACCACATGTGATGTGAATGACAATAAATGAACTTGAACTTGATATTAGAGCTACAGTTCTGAAGTGGCAGTGTACTGTATTGTGTATAGAAAATGAGATTTTTTTTCTCAAATTTAACAAGTCTTGAAAAGCAACATTTGGACAATAATCTAGTAAATGTTTTAACTCAGATTTTTTAAATCCTAGTTAAAGTTTTTATTTAAAAAAATCCTCAGACTAAAGTCAGAACTGTATTTCGCAGTTTTAACAAAATGGTTGTGAATTTATCTTTGGTTTTTCTAAGCTTTGTGTGTGTGTGTGTGTGTGTGTGTGCACATGCATGAGCCTTTATTTGTCCATATCAACGTGTTGCATAACTTCCTGCTTATTCATTCACTAATAGCACAATAATTATTTTATTAAGCTGTTACAAACAGTAAAACACTTTCTTTTCATTAAACTTACTGCCACACAGCTGAGTCTACAGTTTGACAGATTCTTTGGTCAATTATCTCAAATTTTTATGTATTCAGATTAATACCATCACCGGAGCACAGATGGAAACATTCTGCACGTAGCATTTTCTAGTACATTTTATATACTAATTGTTTATATTTATAGTGCTAACCAACTTTGATTGGTAACATGCAATTAACATTTTCTTAAAGACAAATACAAATTGTATTGAATAGACAAATACCTGGTGATATCTAACTTTGGAGATCTTTTGTGTGTTGCAGGGAGGACAAAAAGGACTGGAATTATGGTGAGATTAGAAAGACGGATGGAGATACAAGCTATAAAGAAACCATTATGTAGAGAATCACCTGCTTTCAGAACCACTCTACACAAGTCGAAGTCATGAGATTAGTGTGACAGACTCATCAGTGCTATTTTTGATGGGAAATGTGGCTGCATTATTTTACTGTTATATTGAACTTAATGAGAGCCTTTAACAATGTGTGCTATGATTTTTAAAGTAAGAAGCTAAGTTAATTTATTAGTGTTTATCTGTCTCACAGACATTGTACATAGCTAAGCTTATGAAAACAATTCTTAAATCTCATATTGTTTTAGCAAAAATGCTAATTTACAACAATAAAAATAGATAAATATGTGTTTTTATTAGATCATTTCAAGGTCCACGTTATATTTAAAACCACTTTAATTTTCTGCATAGACTTATCATTTTATACCTGCTGATGTTCACGACCACAATGGTTGCAAAGAAATCTCAGGACCGCGACTGTTAAACTGAGAGTTAGAAAATAAAACCTAAATACATGAAACTTTAGGATAAACAAGGTCCTGCTTTCCCCTTGAGCTTCACATTGATGACTTTAAACAACTCTGAAAGTCTGAACCACATTTGCTCAAGACTTTTTAAATGGTTTGAATAAAATCTGGCTGTTTGGATGTAAAATATACAGCAACGAATGGTGGCCCAAAAGTTCTTCATTAAATATTCAAAGTCTTTATTGATCTGGGTTGATGTTTTTGAACTGTAAATACCGTAAATAAATAAAACAATGGTGGACATCTCTACACAAAAGGGCCGAAGAAGCTGCCTTAGAGAGAGCAAACACAGGTTTGAAGACTGATAACTGGTGGACAGGGCCAGACTTATCAACCCTATTCCTTCAACAATCAGCTCAGATGGAAAGACGAGGCCAGAGAATCTGTTTGCAACACACAGCAGTGTGTCAAGTCACACCTCAGACTGCCAAGCAATTCATTATCCTTGTAAACACATGTACACAATCGTGCACAAACCCACATGCTTACACAAACACTGTTGTTTCTCTGACATTCTGCAGAGTGGTAGAAGTAGCAGAAAATCAGGTTGTCACTGTCAGTAAATCCACAACAAGGAGCAAACAACTCACGTTGAGTCACTCCAGCTTTTCTAGACAGTAACAAACAAACGACAAATGTTTTCAGCAAAACTGTTGCCCTGGAGGAGATTATGCTGATGAAGTTCATGCAACGCTTGTGAGAATGTTGTGAGAGTGCTGTAACTATGTTATTGTTGATAATCTGACCCAAATAAAATGTGAAGGACAGCTCAGTAATGTTTGGCTGATACAAACAAGTGACCTAAAAAGAGAGAAAAACACATTACTTTGTGCCACTATTGTCATGATCATGTCCTCTGTCCCCTGCCCCGCTCACAGCTCTCTGTGTCCTGTTTCTGCTGCTCAGTCACTCTGCCACGTCCCCTCTGCACTTTCAGCTCATCAGCCCAATTCACTACACCTGTTCCCCTCACTATTTAAGATCCACATTCACTCTAGTTCTTCGCCAGATTATCAGACCTTTCTTGGTATCTGTTATACAGTCATCTAGTTCTTGTTCATGCCTGATGTTCGTGCCTTGTTCCTTGGATTTCGACCTCATGCCTCGTCTTGGTAATTTTCCATTCTGCCTGCTCCCTGTCTGCTCTCGTCCTGTTGTAGGAGGTGGTGAAGAGACGACACAGGAGACAGGCTGCAGAACTTCACTTTTAATCAACTCCTACTAAACTGGCAGGAAGCACCCAACACCGCCTTATATATCCAATACAGCATCCGGTCCTCTGGACCTTTCACAATAAAACATCCTGTAATGCCTTCGGTCCACTGGGTGTGAGTAGAGCCCCCTAGTGGTCCACCACACACGCCCCCCCAGAACACCCAGTAAGGTCCATCACTAGTCCCGCATTTTAGGTTTGATCAAACGACCAGAACGGCTGAACCTGGGCCCTGCAGAACCAGTCTGATGAAGTGGAGGGCTACGAGGAGGGTCTGCAGAAGATTCGGGCTCCAATGGACGTTGAGAGTTTCCGGAAGAAGGACCGCCGTCCGTTAACAATGTGGATGGAGGTCTGCCCCTGCGAGGAGCTTGGGCCGTAACAACCTGATCATCTGACATAACATGAGCTGGTTTAAGCCTATCAATACAGACAGTCTCAGTACGACCCCCTAAATCCAAAAGGAAATGTTTCGGACCTGGTTGAAGAACTCGAAACGGTCCATCATACAAAGGCTGTAGTGGTGTCCTGTGTGCATTGTGTTTGACAAAAACAAATTTAGAGGACTCCAGACTCTTAGGGACAAATGACTGCGGTAAACAATGGTGTACCGGACCGGGGACACGAAAAGGGGCCTCCTGAGGTGAAAGATGGAGCAACGGTGGAGCGAACTGTGGTGAGGGTACCTCAGGTAAAAACTCACCGGGGACGCGCACAGGCTGACCGAAAACCAGTTCAGCCGGGGAAGAGCTCAGGTCCTCTTTGGTTGCGGTACGCAACCCCAACAAAACCCAGGGAAGACGGTCAATCCAGTTGTCACCGGTCAATGCAGCACGAAGTGCAGCTTTCAATGACCTGTGAAACCGTTCACACAAACCATTAGCTTGGGGGTTGTAAGCGGTGGTCCTGTGAACGTTAGTCCCCAGACCCTTGGCCATGGTAGACCAAAGCTCAGAAACAAACTGCGGGCCCCTGTCCGATGTAATGTCTGAAGGGGGGCCGAAACGTGCAACCCAGGTAGACAAAAAAGCCCGGGCCACCACTGCAGATGTTGTGGACGTCAGAGGAACCACCTCTGGCCACCTGGTGGTCCGGTCTATCATAGTCAGCAGATGAGTAAAACCCTGTGATGGAGGCAGAGGGCCCACCAGGTCTACGTGCACATGATCAAACCGCCGACTTGGGATGGAGAAAGGTTCCAAAGGTGCTTTGGTGTGCCTGTTAACCTTAGCACGCTGGCATGGAACACACGCTGCTGCCCACTCCTTAACTGCTTTACGCAGACCGGGCCAAACAAACTTTGAGCTGACCAGTTTCACAGAGGCTCTAACACCTGGGTGAGAAAGGGAATGTAAGGAGTCAAAAACGCGGCGTCGCCATGAAACTGGAACCAGGGGGCGGGGCCTGCCTGTAGATACGTCACAGAGCAGGAGAGGACCTCCGTCATTCACCTGCCTTTCCTCCAACTCGAGGCCTGTGGGGCCGGACTGGAGCTCGAGTATTTCTGCGTCGCTACGTTGGTCCGCAGCCATAGCAGAAAAATCGATGCCAACGTACACGGGAGAGATCAGCACCCGGGAGAGGCAGTCAGCCACCACATTGGATTTTCCAGCCACATGCTGAATGTCTGTAGTAAATTCAGACACCGCTGCGAGGTGGCGTTGCTGGCGAGCAGACCAGGGGTCAGAAATTTTTGACATAGCAAACACCAGGGGTTTGTGGTCAACGTATGCAGTGAACTGGCGGCCTTCCAGGAAAAACCTGAAATGGCGTGTAGCCAGGTAAAGCGCCAGCAACTCTCTGTCAAAAACACTGTATTTCAGCTCATTGTCCCGCAGCGTACGGCTGAAAAATGCAAGCGGCTGCCAAACCCCGGAAACCTGCTGTTCTAACACAGCCCCCACCGCAACATCAGATGCGTCGGTTGTTAAAGCTATTTGCGCCGCTGGGGATGGATGGGCCAAAAGGGCAGCAGTGGCCAGTGCAGCTTTAGCATCACCAAATGCCTGTAGGCGTTCTGGTGTCCAGTCCACACTGTCGTTGGGCTTTTTCTTTTTCAGCGCTCCATAGAGCGGACGCAGCAGTTGTGCTGCCCTGGGGAGGAAACGGTTATAGAAGTTAACCATTCCCAAAAACTCTTGTAGCGCTTTAACAGACTGGGGCTGTGGGAAATCTGACACCGCCTGCACTTTGTTTGGTAACGGGACGGCGCCACTTGCGGAAATGCGGTGGCCCAAAAAGTCAATGACTGGCAGCCCAAACTGGCATTTCGCTGTGTTTACAATCAGGCCATGTGCTGCCAGGCGCTGAAAAACCTCACGGAGGTGGGACAAGTGCTGCTCAGCCGAGCTGCTAGCCACCAGGATGTCGTCCAAGTACACAAATACGAAGGACAGACCCCTTAGGACTGAATCCATCAACCGCTGAAATGTTTGTGCTGCACCTTTAAGACCAAAAGGCATGCGCAAAAACTCAAACAGGCCGAAAGGCGTGATAACAGCGGTCTTAGGGACATCCTCCACATGCACAGGAACCTGGTGGTACCCCCGTACTAAATCTACTTTAGAAAAAATGGAGGTCCCAGCCAGGTGCACTGAAAAATCCTGGATGTGGGGGATGGGATAACGATCGTTCTCTGTGATGTTATTAAGGCGGCGGAAATCCCCACATGGACGCCATTTGCCATCTGCCTTGGGCACCATGTGGAGGGGGGAGGCCCACGGACTGTTTGAGCGCTGCACGATGCCTAAACGCTCCATGTTAGCAAACTCTTCCTGTGCGATTGCTAGCTTAGTAGCATCGAGGCGGCGTGCACGTGCGAACACCGGGGGGCCCGTTGTGGGAATATAATGTTCGACCCCATGTTGTGTGTTTGTGTTTGCAAAATCAGGAACAGTCAGCGAGGGGAACTCAGACAATAAACGCTGAAACACATTACCCGAAGCTAAAAAGTTAGCATGCATTAAAGGCCCAGCTCCTCGCGTCTCACAAGGCAGTGACGAAAAAGACACAGCGTCGATCAAACGTCTGTTAGCTAAATCAACCAGGAGCCCGTGAGCACAAAGAAAATCAGCCCCTAAAATAGGGACCGAGCTAGCAGCTACCACAAAGTTCCACCGGAAGTCCCGTTCATGGAAACGCACAGTCACCAACCTTTCGCCAAACGTCTTGACGGGAGAGCCATTCGCCGCGGTTAGCTGCGGCCCGCAGCCTTCAGCCAACCTGTCGGAGCCAGTCGGGGGGACGAGGCTCTTCTGCGACCCCGAGTCCACCAGGAACCGCCTCCCCGACCTCGAGTCCTCGATGAAAAGCAGCCTTTCCTTCTCGCCAACGGCCGCGACTGCTAGCGGCTGCTGGCGGTCTCGTTTCCCTGCGGCTTGAAGCTGCACGGCGGGACGCACCGTCGTGCTTTGGCGCCAAAACGCGCGTGGTAGAAACAAAGAGCGGGACCTGCCCGCCTGCGGCTAGCGACTCCTGCTACCACCGCTGGCTCGTCCGGCGCTGTGTGCGTTGCTTGAAACTCGGGCGCTGCTGGAGATCCAGGGACCACCGCCTGTACCGCGAAGGTCCTCGCGGTTAGAATGATGCGGTCGGCTTCTTCGGCCAGCGAGCGGTAATCCTTCTCCTGCAGAAACGGGGAGTTGGCCAGGGCGGTTCGCACAGGAGCTGGAAGCTGGCGGAGGACGAGGTGGCGGAAGAGGAACTCGCAGTCGTCTGATCCCCGCAAGGACAACATGCTCTCCACGAGCTCGAGAGCTGTGCCGTCTCCCAAACCGGAGAAGGAAAATAGTTTCTCAGCGCGCTCCGCCTCTGAGAGTGTGTAGCGCCGCAGAAGAAGCTTCTTGAGGGCGTCGTACTTTCCTTGTGCAGGAGGGTTTTGTAGCAGGCTCATTACCCGCTGGGTTGTCAGCGGATCCAGCGAAGCAACCACATGGTGGTATTTGGTGTCGTCAACAGAAATCCCGCGAAGAGCAAACTGTGATTCGATGTGGGCGAACCACGACTGAGGCGCGTGCAGCCAGAAGTCCGGGATTTTAACGGCCACCGAAAAAGCGAGCGGGGCCGCCTGTGTAGGTTCCACAGCCGTGGACAGCAGTAGAGAGCTGGCTGAAGCGTCAGATGTCGACATATTCAGTTCACGAGGGTCACCAGTGTAGGAGGTGGTGAAGAGACGACACAGGAGACAGGCTGCAGAACTTCACTTTTAATCAACTCCTACTAAACTGGCGGGAAGCACCCAACACCGCCTCATATATCCAATACAGCATCCGGTCCTCTGGACCTTTCACAATAAAACATCCTGTAATGCCTTCGGTCCACTGGGTGTGAGTAGAGCCCCCTAGTGGTCCACCACACAGTCATTCTGATCCTGTTGCTGATTACTCCTTCTGGACCACGGACCTCAATTTATGGATTACCCCTTTGGATTTTGGATTTGTTTTTGGACTTCTGACTCCCTGTGCTTGACCCCTGCTTTGCCCTTTGGACCACAACCCTGCATTTTCCACTGCATTAAAGACTTCCCTCTGCGGCTGCCTTCCCACCAGTTGCAGTGACATAATCATTTAAAGCTCTGACCTCTGACAAGGGGCTCTCAGCCCACCTGCCTGTGACGACGTGTTCCCGCAGCTGTATCCTGACTCCCACCTGCAGTTGCAAATCAATAAAATTGTATTGTTTTTAGACTCTTGTTGCTTGGATGATTCTGAATCAATAACCCTGATTTATGACACCTATGTATTATATTCAATTCTGTAAAATCAGAAAACACAACCATGTTCTTTGGGTTCCCAGAGTCTAAAATAATTTGATTCTCCAACCTTTATCTGTATCCATCTGCAGCTTCAAACCTTGCTTTACTGCCATGGTTGCAACAAAGAACTGAGGACATCGATACTTTTCCGCTTTTGATTTTGGCGTACCTATTTATAGCAAGTCATCACAGGTAGTCATATCTTAATTAGTTCATAAAAAATGTTTTAATGCTTTATAAGTGCATTGTTCATTGTTGTATTTGTCTAGAATATTATCACCCCATAATATAATAATATCACCCCATCCACCCCAAGTCAGTTCACTGATGCCTTTAAGAGCACTGACTTTTGCTCTGCTGTCAGCCTGGACCCATCTCTACATCCTGAGGACTTCATCACCTCCTTCCATCACACCTGCACAACGATCATGGACTCCATCGCTCCTCTCAAACAGGCATCTTCAAAAAACAGACCATCACCATGGCTCAACGAAACGACGCGAGCTCTTCGACAACGCTGCAGGAAAGCAGAGCGAAAATGGAGGCGCGACCGGCTTCATGTGTCCCAGGGAATACTGAGAGACCGTCTCTGTGATTATCAAAATGCTGTGAAGCAGACCAAGTCACAGTACCTCTCCAATTTAATCACCACCAGCTCCAACCGGCCGAAGACACTATTCAACACACTCCAGTCTGTTATTAATCCATCTGTCAATGTTCTGAAAACTGCCACTCAGTCTACCTGTGACGACTTTCAGAGCTATTTTGTCAACAAAATAGACTCTATCAGGCAGAACATTGTCAGTCCATCCAACACCATCCAGTCATGTGCATCTGCAATAACCACTGCTGTTTTTGACCAGTTCGACCTGGTTTCACTGCCTCACCTCATCAAGGTGGTTCAGCAGATGAAACCAACAAACTGTTCTCTGGACATCATTCCATCAAAAATATTCAAACATTCTTTTGATGTAATTGGTCCTTGTGTTTTGTCATTTATTAACAGCTGTCTATCTTCAGGTTTTGTGCCATCTGCTTTCAAACATGCTGTGGTCAGGCCTCTTCTCAAAAAACCAGGCCTAGATCCTACAGCTCTCTCTAATTTCAGACCAGTTTCCCATCTGTCATTTCTATCAAAGGTCCTAGAAAAGATTGTTTTTATTCAACTTCAATCTTTTCTAGAACTCAACAACCTGTTTGAAAAATTTCAGTCAGGTTTTCGAGCTCGTCACAGTACTGAATCTGCACTGCTCAAAGTGCAGAATGACATTCTTCTGTCTCTGGATGCAAAAAACCCTGCTCTGCTGGTGATGTTAGACCTCTCAGCAGCTTTTGACACCGTCGACCATCAGGTACTAATCAACCGCTTGTCTCAGCAGGTTGGCCTCCAGGGAGCTGTGCTTGAGTGGTTCAAATCTTACCTGTCTGGGAGAACTTTTTCTGTCATGATAGGTGATCTGTCCTCCTCTTCATCAACCCCTCTGACCTCTGGCGTACCACAGGGATCTATTCTAGGGCCAGTCCTCTTCTCTCTTTACATGCTGCCATTAGGATCAATCATTGCACGTCATAACCTGTCTTTTCACATGTATGCAGACGATTTACAAATCTATCTGCCAGTCACTCCCAACCCCTCACTCAGTTCAAACACTCTTGTCAACTGCTTAAATGACATTAAGCACTGGCTCTCTCAAAACTTCCTCCACCTAAACACAGATAAAACTGAATGCATTTTATTTGGTGCACCTGATGACACCAGCAACATCCTTCCCAGTCCCAGTGTTGGTTTTCCCCTCCCCCACTTCAACCCGGTGGTCAGAAATCTTGGAGTGCAGCTTGACTCCAACTTAAAGCTTGATAAACAGATCAGTTCTGTTGTCAAGACCAGCTTCTTTCAGCTCCGTCTGCTCTCTAAAGTAAAGTCATTTCTCAGCCGTGGTGATCTGGAGAAGGCCATCCATGCCTTTGTGACCTCCAGACTTGATTATTGTAATGCTTTGTATGTTGGTATTAATCAATCCTCCATCTCCCGTTTACAGCTTGTACAGAACTCTGCCGCGCGCTTTTTGACCAACACACGAAAATATGAACACATCACTCCTGTCCTGTCCTCTCTACACTGGCTCCCGGTTCAGTTCAGGATACAGTTCAAGCTGCTGCTGTTTGTTTTCAAAGCTCTGAATGGACTTGCACCTCTCTACATCTCAGAACTTTTGGAAGTCCATCAGCCCGGCAGAGCTTTACGATCTGCCAGTCAACACCTGCTGGAGGTGCCTCGCTCAAGGTACAAACAATGGGGAGACCGGTCATTTTCTGTTGCCGGCCCAAAAGCCTGGAACAGTCTCCCCCTTGAGCTGCGTGCCACCTCTGATCTGACTCTGTTCAAAACCAGACTGAAGACCCACTTGTTCAAAAAAGCTTTCAGTGTGTAACTTTTATTACTTTTGGTATTTTAGTATGTAGCATTTTTATTTCCATTGCCTTCTTTTATTGCTGTTGTTTCTTATTCTATTTTCATTGATTTATTGTTCCAGTTTATTCATCTTTTTATCCTGTTAAGCACCTTGGTCAATGCAAGGCATTGTAGGAAGGTGCTATACAAATAAAGTTTATTATTATATTATTATTATAGAATATCCTACTTCTTGTTACTTCCAGCATGGATTTTCTTTAGTTCCTTTGACACATCACCTCTTCTGCCAGATTTGATACAGTTTTTGCACTCCTGTGTCCATCCATTATCTTTACACACTTCTTCCTTTTTGGGTCACGGGGGTCACTGGTGCCCACATACAGCACTGTGCGAGAGGCAGGGCACACCCCAGACAAGTCTCCAGTCCATCACAAGGACACAGAGACAAACGAGACAAAAAACCATTCACTCTCTCACTCACACCTAAGGACAATTTAGAGTCACAAATCAGCCTAACATGCATGTTTTTGGTCTGTGGGAGGAAACTGGAGTCATGTGTGAAATGATCAAAGTGAAATAAGGGTTCAAGATGATCCACCACTGATACGTCTCTGAACCAGTAACAAGGGTATTTCGAGAAGCAAGTCCAGGAGTATAAAAATGGATTGTGATAATAGTGAAGTGGCATGCTCTGCCCAATCATGCTGTTGTTACTAATTTGTCATTTGCCTGCCAGCCAAATGATATTCTCTCTGAAAAAACTATAGACACAAAGTAACCATAAAACAATTGTGCTGTGAACTAGTAGGAGCTTATATGTTCTTGTGCTCAGATTTACATTTGAGTGATTGATGAGCCCACTCCTCCCTCTGAAAACCGGTTAGAAGTGTCATCCTGTTGCATTTTGACTGATAGTTTCAACTTGTGACAAGAGCTTATCTCCTTTTATCTGTGTTAACTTTTTAAGAAATAGTTCAACAATCTCAAAAGCTGTAATAGTAAGCACAAGGACAACCACAAAATGCATCACCTTTCAAAAACTGATGACTGATTTTACCAAAGTACATCAACATAGAACTAAAATGACAATAAATTAAAACATGAAAAATATAGCTGGCAGATACTTTAACCTTGATTAATTTTATTATGGTTTTGTTACACTACCAACTGATAAACCTTTTAAATGTTCTTTAATCACTGCTGCAACACGCTTTGAATATAAATTGTTAATAATGATATATCATATCATAGCATATCAAACTTCACATGCTTTTAATCTGAAAACAAGCTGTTGATATTATGTAAACTGGTTCCAGTGTTTTCTGTAAAGGTGTCGAGTTAGAAAATCTGATGCTTTATCAATAAAAGGATGCAGGACAAAGTTCTTGGTTGTGAAATGCATAATGAGTTATGGATATACTTTGGTGCATCTGTTGCGTGCGGTGACAAACTCTTGGCATTAGAGAGGACATGACACATGCGTACACAAACTATCACATAAGGTGCTTTCAAATTACTCAGCTCACATTTCCTCTGCCATTCTCACTTGACCATTTGCCACATGGGACTGGAAACGTGTCAGACATAACACTCTGGCCTTTTAGAGTGTGGCGTAGACTGTGAAGACAAACAGATGTGGACGGCTTGCAGCCATCCTAAATAAATACGGGGAGATAAGCAACACAGTCGTTGTGGAAATGACTTTTGGCTGAAATCAATAACTACTGGCACAGCAGGAAGCCTCTCTGTTACACGAGACAAGAGTTTGAACAAACATAATTGCCTGAAGCTACTTGGAATTAGGTTGAAGCTTATTAAGATAGCAAACTGAGATTTAGGCTCAAATTACATGTGGCACGTGGTAGATGGGGCAGCTGTTATTTCACGTGTTAGGTCAAATATAAGCTTTATATTATTTTAGATGTGCAGCAGATATGTGTGATCACATCCTTCAGCCAAACATGCTATAGGCCCTGATTGTGTGAGATACATTTAGGCTCAGATTGTATTACTTCAAATAACAAAACTTCTGTGTAAAGGTTTTATATTAAACATACTGATAAAAGTAATTACGGCATTTATATGCCACTTTTATAATCCTAAGTGGTTTTAAAAAATCTGATACAAATTTTTTTCCCCTCATCAGTGAGTTTAGACATGGAAACGGCAAGGATATAGAAAATGTATTTACCGTACTCATGCATTCTGCCTTCATGTGCCATTACAGATGAAAAAGGGAAGTTTTTGTTCATAATATTCTTGGCTAAATTGTATATCATTTTGGAAGCTGCTGTTTGTGATGCAGTAATATATAACATGATACTTACCCTATAAGGTATTTAACTTTTTTTTGTATCTGGTTCATTTAATTCACTATACTAACAAAAACATTCTCTTTCCAAATTTTACATGAACAAAGACACCAATAAATAAATAAAATATTACACACAAAAGAAAAAAATAATCATTTGAAATGTACAAATAAATAGAAATATATGTAATAATATATTTGTTATAGATTATTTCTAAAAATCTGATTTCTCATACGAAACATAAAAAGCACATTTACATATTCAAGCAAAGGTATTGGTGCTTGAATGCTAACGTCAAATTTGCAAATTGCATGAACTCCCTTTAGAGCTCCACCAACTCTAAAATAACAAATTTAAGGCCTAAAAAACTCTAAACAAGCAGCTCATATGGAGAGATTTAATCTGCCATTTGAGAAAAAAAAACTAAACAAACTGAGAAGAATTGAGAAGAAAATCGTACCGTTCCATCTATTGTCACAGCAGCAAAGACAGTGGAAGAGTATGGAGACCAGGCGACATCTCCAACAGCTGCTTTCAGATCAAATGTGAACATTGGAGTGCTGCACAGAAATAAAAATGAAGTATATCACTTCTTCATATAAATGTCTGAATTCCACCCATCCATGATACTTTATAAATCATCATTTAAACAAGTTATAATCGGCTGCACAATAATTTACTCCAAAGAAAGCTGTAAATTAAGATTTAAGACATCTACTTACTATATTTTAGCTAAAAACTCAAAGTTTTGTATCTTTAGAATACAACAGATACCAGCTGAAAACTGCAACTCCCGTGATGGCTAAATGATTACTACCATTATTCAGTCAAGCTGCATGTGCTGACAACATGTGGGAGGATCTGTAGATTAATCAAATGAGCCAGGAAAGTTATGCTAGACCCAAGATGAGTATAAGAATGTAATAAAGACTAATATACTGGAAGGATTGTTACACTTTAAGTGCCTGACTGAGTGAACTGGAATATTTGCACACAAAGCATAATTACCGTAGTGTTGCTAAGGTTACTGACACAGCATTAAATTGCAGTTGCTCTTTGAGCATGAACCTTTACTTCATAAAAGTAAGTTTTGAAAGTGTCTTATGTTTTTGGAGCCAAAATATATAAATATTTCTTAAAAACGGCAACAGATATGCTGTTAAAAATATTTATTTACATTACTCATACAGTCCTATGACATCATGCTATTTGTTTCCAGCCAACATTAGGTTAAAGTTAGCCTGGTTAAAACCAGACCCTTGTCCTTCACTTTGCTTCATACTAGGGTCTGGACTTTCTCCATAGTGAAACGATTTTTGCTGGAGGCGTGGCCTCTGCCTGAGGAACAAAACCATTGGATTTTAGAAAAATTTTGAACAGGGAAAAGCATTCTGCTCCCTCTGTGCTCTGCCGAACTTGACTTCAGCTCCGCCTCCTGCTGAATTTTCTCTCGCTGCCTGCATATTCTGTGTTTATATGTTAATAAAGATGGTGTAGTGGCAGGGCTTTTGACTTGGGACCCGAAGGACGCGGGTTCGCGCCCCGGCCACTACACACCTTGGGGTGTCTATGAGTGCACACCTAATTCTCCAGCTCCCCGGGCGCTTTCTGGCTGCTCACTGCACCACCTGGTGGTGGTTGGGTTAAATACAGAGACAAATTTCGTCTGTGTATGGGAAACATACACAGATGACAGACAAAGACATTATTATTATTATTATTATTATAAAACGTAATTTTAAAAAAAATAAAACCATGTAGCGCTGGTCAGGAGAAGACCAGAGAATATGCAGGGACTCGGGCAGCAACGTAAAACCCGAGTTTTTTTCTCTCGTGACAAGAGAGAGAGGAGGAGGAGGAGGAGGAGGAGGGAGGAAAAAATAAATAAAACTCCAGATAAGGGATTAAGAAGGGGAATTTAACAAATTTTTTGTCACATATAAAACAGTCCTGCTTTGCATCGCTTTGAATGAGAACATGCGGCTACTCGCTGGCTCTGGCTGCCCGCTGGGACAGGTGGCACTCAGCGGAGAGGAGGAGGAGGAGGAGGAGGAGGGAGCGATAACTTGACTTTTGGCAAAAAAACAAAAGAAAACTCCAGATAAGGGATTAAGAAGGGGAAATTAATACATTTGTGTCACATATAAAACAGTCCTGCATCGCTTTGCATCGCTTTGAATGAGAACATGCGGCTGCTCGCTGGCTGCGCTGGGACAGGTGGGGGCGTGGGTTAGGGGCCAAAAACTCCGCCCCTTCTGTTCTCTGATTGGTCCGGTCAAAAATCTACTGGAGAAATCGTTGTCTATGGGAGAAGTCCCAGACTGAGCAGTGAAGGGAAATGAGAATTGAGCGGAGCTGTGCAGGAAGGCGAGGGCCAGGCTAGGTTAAAGTAGGATTGTAACAGTTCAAGTTATTCCCCAGAGCTTGTGAATCCTTAGCTGATCCTTTAAAAGCGGCATTAAGACTTTTCTTTTTAAGCAAGCCTATTCTGCCTCCACATGATTTTATCTTTGATCTTAGCTGTTATCTTTATTGATTTTACTTGTTTTTATCACTTGTTTTATTTTATTTATTTTTTAAGCAAGCCTAAATCTACATGATTTTATCTTTGATCTTAGTCGATATTATTATTGATTTTATTTGATTTTATCACTTGTTTTATTTTTTACCTTTACCTTGTTACACATTGTAGCACTTTGAGATTTTTACTAATGAAAAGTGCATTATAAATTAAATTCATTATTATTATTATTATTATTATTATCCTTCAACAGCTTTGTTGAACAGGAAGCCCAGTTCAGCCAGGACTGACACAGATGGAAACCTAGTCATTGCGATGGCAGCCAAGTGACACAGCGCCGCATAAACAGAAATGTTTGGTGTTTATACGTTCTAATAAATGTCAATATAAATATGGCTTTTTAGGTCGAATAAAAGTAGAAATTAAAAGTATTCCAAATGTACAAACTACAAAGGTTACGTTTATTGATTACATTATACAGGTAGTCCCCGACTTACGAGCGAGTTCCGTTCCTGCGAGGTGCTCGTAACACGAAAATTCGTAAGTTGGAACACGAAGCACGTGTTCTCGTAAGTCCGGATTTTCGCTCGTAAGTTGGAACATTTATGCTAGCGCTACTACGAACACTCGTTTTTCATCAAAAACGTTCATATTAGTTCATAAACATGGTCGGAAACGTGTTTCCAAACAGTTAGCTAACACACTTTCATCTAAAAACACAAAAAAGTGCTGTATTTTTTACAAATTTACTTCTCTTTCGCCAGCTCGTAAGTCCGGGACCTCGTATGTAAGAGCGCTCGTAAGTCGGGGACTACCTGTAACTAACTCTGCCAATGTGAAAAGCTCCTCATTTTGCCACCATGACAGGCTTGACTCATCTAGGCATGCACTAAAGGCCTGCTGCTTGTCTCACATCAAGTTTTCAGCAGAAGATCCTAATTTGGAGACCAAGTCAGCACCTTAAACTTGTTATTTCCCCTCAGGTCATTTGTGAAGTATTTTCTCATTGTGACAAGGTCTATTATTATCCTGCTGAAAGAGTCCACTGCATTCAGGCAAAGCACTAAATAGTGTATGTAAGTGATTAACTACAATTGTTATCAGATATTAATGATTTAAAAAAAATCATCAATGGCCATAATATTATGGCTGGCTGGAGTACAGTATATTATATTTTATAATATGCTTAACAACTTTGAGGCAATAAATAGAGTCTAATGTGAAAACTACCAACGACTCTATTGTTCATTCAACCTGTTTGTGTGACTCATACTTGATGGTATGGTCCCAGATCTTTACAGTCCAGTCAAAACTGCAGGAGATAAAGACCTTTGGATGGAAGTGGTTCCACGTTACAGAAACTACTGCCATGGTGTGGGCGTCATACGTCTCCAGGAACTGGCTTGAGTAGGTTTTGGAGCACTACAAAAAAAAGAAGAAGAAAAAAGCCAAGTCTTTATTTAGACCAAGTTGAAATAAACAAGTCAACATTTTCAATAATTTGTTAAATTACAAAGCTTAAAGCTGCAGTATGTAGCTTTTTTTATGAACATATTTCTTCACTCTGTCACTACCTCCTGACAGACTGATGTTAGCCAGGTAATCTCTGAATTTTTTTTAAAAAAATATTGTCCCCTTGCTTCTCCAGGTGGTAAATAAGCATTTCTAAAAAGAAAAGGTGACCCGCCATTTTCCAGCCAATAAAAACAGAGTTTGTAACCAGCCAATAAAAACAGAGCTTGAATTTGAATCAGCCAATAAAAACAGAGCTTGAATTTGAAATTTAACAGACCACAAGGGGGCAGAGCCACATATGGCTCTGAGGGGGAGGGATCAGAATGCTTTGCCTGTTGAAAATATTTCTAACTGCTGCAGTTCTACAGAAACTGCATACTGAACCTTTAAAGCTGCTGTATGTAACTTTTCTAAAAATATTTGTTTAACATATTTCTTCTCTCTGTCACTATCTCCTGACAGACTGATGTTAGACAGGTAATCTCTGAAAAAAACTATAGTCCTCTGGCTTCTCCAGGTGGTAATAAAAGCATTTCTAAAAACCCACAGTGACCAGCCGTTAACCAGCCAATAAAAACAGAGTTTCTTGAACCAGCCAATAAAAACAGAGTTTTTTGAACCAGCCAATAAAAACAGAGTTTTGTTCATGTGAGTGGGATGTCAGCTTCACGCAGCTCATCCCCTGCCTGTCCCAGCCTGCAGTGCTGGGAGGAGGAGGAGCTAAGGAGGCGGAGTTGCAGGTCAGCCAGAGAGCAAGGGGGAGGGACCAGAAAGGTGTCTCTGTTCAAAAATTTTCTGTCCCAGCGTTTTCCAGAAACTACATACAGCAGCTTTAACTAGTGCCTGTTTATTGCATGTGGATAAAACAAGATTATTATACCAACCACATAGAAGAATAAAAATAGATATATTCAAAAGGACCCATACATTCATCACATTGTCAATAAAAAGGGCAATAAAACCCAGAACAAATACTAAATAACAGATAAAACCCTAGCTCTAGAATATTTTTTTTTGAGTAATCATAGTTTGTGGAAAGGAGGATATTCAGCTGGTTGAACTTTGTGAGCAACCAGATTTCATAGTGCCCTGTCTTTTTAAAGAAAACATGTGCCAAATCAAATAAATATTTATGAATATTGCTTTTTCTACAACTAAGGTCTAAATAACAAGGCTTTTTATGTAACATCCATTGGGTGTAATTTATTCAGTGTACGGTACATTAGACAGAGGCATATTACAGCTCATCTAAAACTCTCTCCCCAAAACGTAATGGGCCCTTGATGCACATTTAAAACAAAATGTACCTTTACCTAAACAATAAAAATATACAATATATGTGTTTGTCTTCAAAATGGATAATTGTGTATGTACTGGAAAAATATGAAAAAATATGCATGCGATTTTACACGATGTTGTAAAGAAGGTTGTTAGATATAAATGAAAACCTTAATTGCAGTCCTTTTAAAGCACAAAGCTCTAAAAACCTTCCACTCATTCCACAATGCAGCTCAGAGGTATCTTTATTATAACATGGCAAAGGTGCCTTCACAAACAACATTACACAACCGTTTTTCACTAATGGAACTTGGTTTGATCATAATGTGAATGTGTTTTTTAATCGCTTGAACAAATATAGAATAATATACAAAATATTATGCCATGAGATAAACTTGAAAACATTTCTTGTAAATTATTAATTCAAGTTTTGAGAAGTCATGTGATAAGACTTCTTGTTTTAATAAACCTACAAGAGCAATAATAATCCATTTGTTGATTGCTACTGGTAAACTAATTATGACAGCAAAAACACAGCTGCAGAGTCAGACAGCAGCAATAAATTAACTAGACAATCCTGGGGGACACACATTGTAAAGGTGGTGGTGACAGCTGATGCATTTCCAAACAGTGGCAGACTGATGGCTGACCTGCAGCAGGTGAAAGAGGGTTAATTTGTCCTTTCTGAGGTGTCTGTAACACTGAACCTGGAGGTGGCAGATGAAACATTTTACACTTACCAGTATATTTGTCTGTCAGCAACTTACCAAGAAAAAGCTAATACTGTACTGTACTTTGTACATACCGGTAAGTGTAAAGCAAAGGTGTGTGTTATTTCTCCACTGGCAGAACTTTGTGACAAACATTTCTGGTTAAGGGTCAAAGATGTATTAAGTAAAAAATAAAATAAATGCTTAATAAATAAGTCTAAGACAAAAAAAAAAAAAAACACTTTAAGGGATTTTTCTACAATACATACAGAATTTCAACAGCTGGCTTAGAGAGTGTGAAAATGCTAGTGCTCTTCTAAATGAAGCCCAGTGTCCAAACAAGTGAACACAACCTGATCTGCCTGTTGAAATTTTTAACAATTTATTAGTTTTTCCTTCCTATAGATAAACCTATTAGCAGTATAGTCTAAAATATGGGACTTTTGTAGATTTTTCCTTTCCTAAATGATCTTGTTACACACAAAGTTATGTGTGACTTCCTTTCTCCCCGGAGATATTCCTGCCCAAGTGAATCACGTCAACACCATGTCCGATGTAAGTTTAGAAGTGTCAGCCTGTTAAAACAGTTCAGTGAACTAATCGTTACATACCTTGTGTATTTTGCCACTTTCTGTACCAACTAAGAACAGATAATCAATCTGTTTATGGAAGTCCATTGATGTACCACCAGCTGTAAACAAGAGGCAGCAAGACACACCGTTATAAACACAAGTTTAAGGCAATGAACAAGAAAAAATAAACTTAAATCAATTAACTGTGAAATTACATGTATAGAATTTTTTGCTGCTATGACATTTTATGAGATCTAAGTCTGACTGTTTTCCTTTGTACCCATCTAAACATTTTGTGGCAAGATTTGGAATGCAGGTCTGATACCAAGGGGACCCTCAGCAAAATTTATACACTGCTCAGCTCACACCATGAATCCAGTTTGGACTACCTTGAACTGAAATGGGAAGCGGACTTGGAGGAATCCATATTAGACTCAATCTGGAGAAGACTTTCTGTCTTTCCTTTCTTTCTATCAAAAAAAAAAAATTCATAATGGTGTGAAGAGGATGGCTGTAAGGCGAGAAGGGAGGCCATCTATAAAGGGGGGGGGGGACTCAATCTGGAGAAGGATCATTAAGAACATTTATCGGTACTTATCTTCAATCTGCCTGAGACATGCTGTAATCCAATTCAAGTTAGTGCACTGGCTGCACGGGTCCAAAGACAAGCTGTCCAAGATCAAAGCCAACCTGGACCCCACATGCAATCGTTGTAAACAAACTCCAGCAACACTCTTGCATACATTCTGGACGGACCTGTCTCAAACTGCAGACTTTTTGGCAATCTATTTTTGACACCTTCTCTGGGATATGTGATAAAACTGTTTACCCATTACCACCACTCATCTCACTATTCAGGGTGGTCCCAGTGGATATGTCCTTCAGCGAGTACAAGAAGGGTGTGATTGCCTTTGGCTCTCTTCTGGACAGGAGGCTCTTTTTTGTGCAGTTGGAAGGACCCACACACCCCAGCCCATATATATTGGATAAGAGAGGTCATGTACCATATCCAATTGAAAAAAAAATCAGATCCACCATGAAGGGGTCTGCAAGAAGATTCTGGGACACCTGGCAGCCTTTTCTGTCATTTGTTGAAAACATATCAATGCCTGTTTAGACTATTTATGCATGTGTGTGACTGATCTGGTGTGGGAGGGGTGGGATGGGAGGAGATTTTGTTCTGTGTTCTTGCTTTGTGTGTGTTTGTGTGAAATTATTATTATTATTTTTTAATAAAAAGACTTTGTTTAAAAAAATACAGAATTTTAAGTTAGTGAAACTTACTAATGCTGGACTGAGGTCCACCCTCTAATCCATAAGAGAGAGCATCATTCACAGACAGTCTGATAATGTCTGTATAGAAAAGCTCATTCTGCAATCATGCAAGCACATTAATACAGTCAGGGATATAAGCAAAAGAAAAGAAAAATGCATAAATGGGAACAAACATACCTACCGGTATATGCATACAGAGCACACATGGTGGCATCTAATCAGCCAGGTGAAGGTGTGAAGGTTCAGGCACAATAAATATGAAAATATAAAATTTTTGGCTCACCTTGACTAGAGTCCAACACACAACTCTGGAATCAGATGATACAGAATAGAAGTTGTGGTTAGTGTCCATGTCATCATTCTGCCAGCGCACCTGTCAAAAATAAAGAAACTAATAAGTCAGCAGAATTCCAAACCAAAAATCATACTTGACGAAAATTCATTTACAGTATTTTGTGTCTGTAATAGGAATAGTATAATTGCAGGCTTAATAAAGATGCACAGTTCACTGTTGTTCTAACTGGGTTGTTCTGAAATGCTAAAAAAAAGAATCACGTGAACACATAAATGGGCAGAACTAAAGCTACGATCAACTTGCTGACATTTAACTGAACACACACATCCTGAACTCCTAGCACCCTGTCTGCTGTGCACCCTGCTGTCACCTGCCAGACAGGATCTGTGTGCTTGCCAGTCTTTGCAGTACTTTTGTAAACGGGCTCCTGTCCCTTCTCTTTCAAACTGTAAACAGCCACACAGCCGCTATAGAAGCCTACGGCCACCAGATAGGAGCGTTGTGGATGGATGTCGACACACTGAACTCCAGAAGCTGTGGGGTAGATGTACTCAGGGAAAGCAGAGTTCTTCAGTGAGTAGAAGAGAAGCATGCCGTGGCTCTGTCTACTGAAATCATCTAGCCAGGGCAGAAAACACACGATAAGGAGTATGAGAATGCAAAAACATTCCAATGTTTGATAAAAAAAAAAAGTATTAAATATTGTCTGTTCATGGTACTTACATGAGCCCATTCCCACAGCAAACAGGTCCTGATATTTGCTGTTCCTGTCAAGAAATAAATAAACACTCATCTTTTTGTGACCATAAAGTAAATAATATTGTGACACTGACACCCCCATTCACTACTACCATAGATAAAGCAACATACCAACAGAGGGCAGTAACACTCGATCTTCTGGCCTTGCCATACTGAAACCTCCACAAAGGCAGCAGGGTGCCCTCCTGGACCCTGAACTCATCAGCGGCATCCTCAAAGTATTTAAAATCTGAAGTGGCACGAGAGGAGAGCAGTTAGGAGAGAAGAAAAAATAAACGGTTTACCTGTTATCAAAAATGACTTTATAACATTTCACAACAGTTTAATTTGAAAATACCTTGTGCTATGTCGCCCATTGTATTTTGATTTATCATTCGTTCAACGATCTTGGCCACTTTAGTGGTCACTTCAGTGAAACCATCAGTCTGAAAGAAATGTAATAAAAAATACGTATGGAGCCTTGTCAAAAACAACAATACAATATCTTCTGTATAAGTATATTTGGGATCACAGCTGCTTTATGATGAAATTCTCATTTGACTAATTTATTTCTGAGAAAATTATAATGAACAATTGTTTCCTGCTCTGTGTTTGATTTGAAAAAGTTATTTTAATCCCTGTCAGTTGCTAAAATGTATCATTATGGAAAAACTAGAATTTATATATTTGCCACCAAGAAGCAAAAATGTCAGTATTAGAATCACAAAATGTTCAAGTAAAGAACGGTTAATCACAAACTACCTGTGTTTCTTCTGTGAGAACCGTCTCCCTCTTGGTTTTGTCATTATCCTTCTTTGATTGTGTTGCTTTCTGCTTCTCTTTATTTTTTTCTTGCTTCTGCAACTCTTGAAAATATGCATCGTAAATCTCCCACTGCCAAGAGATTGGAAATATTAAAGTTGACTCATGAAACACCAAACGTTACTTGCAGAAAAAGAAACAACAAAACAAAAACAACAGCACTTAATCAAACAAATAATTCAGTACCTGATTACCAGTAGCAGAGAAGTTGTTGCGTGGAGGGGGTTCAGTCTGGCACATTATTTCCTGCAAAAGGTCAAAGAAAATAGTTTAAAACATCTGATAATTTGAATTCTTCACTCCACATCAATTAAAATATTGTTTTACTTGCATCTCAATAGTTAAACTCCACAGGTATATCGAAATATGAAACTTTTGTGGAAAACAAGACATGCTGCTCTTTCTTACCCTCTGAGGATTATTTAGAGTCTGGGTGGCCCTGTTACTGAAGTTGAACTGATTTGTGAGTTTTGGCTCTTTCTTGTCAGCTTTGGAGGCAGCACTGTCTGGTCTGTCTTCCTCTGCAGCTTCTTCTGCTTCACCTCTGTCCTCAACAGGTGTAGCCTGTGGTAAATCAACCAAGGAAGGCTGTGACTAAAGCACACTTGATATGATATGTTTATTAACATTCTTTCATATTTAATTTAAACGGGACAAACAGAAAATATAAAAGAAACGTTGCCCAACAAAATACAAAAGTTTCATTTAAAATAAACAAATAATTCATTTACCGGGGTTTCCATGCGAACATCATCAGATTCAACTCCTGTGTCAGTTGTTGCATTTTCTGGATATTAGAAAACATTTTTTAAAATCAAATTATGCTGTATCAGAAAGCAAAATAAACTGTGTAAATATGTAATATTTGTTACAATGTAAAGGTGACATCTACTGGTTCGAATCATGTACTACACTGGTAACAACATCCATCCATCCATTATCTTTACCCGCTTCTTCTTTTTTTGGATCGCGGGGGTCACTGGTGTCCATGTCCAGCCATCACCGTGCAGCAGGTGGAGGACAGTACATCACAGGGACACATAGAGACCAACGAGACAGCCATTCACTCTCTCACTCACACCTAGGGACAATGTTACCTATCAGCCTAACATGCATGTTTTTGTTCTGTGGAAGGAAACTGGCGTACCCAGAAAGGTCCAGGATTTGAACAGGGTAACCTGCTCGCTGAGAGGCAGCAGCTCTACCAACTGTGCCACCGTGTTGTCCCCGTTAACAACATGCAATATGTAATACAAAAACATAGTGGGGAGTGGTGGCGCAGTGGTTAGAGACGGTGGGCCTGTGATCATCACCGGTTCAAGCCCTGGTACCGACAACATCAAAAAATGTGGGTGGAAAAAGGTGAAACACCCACACCTTCCTCCACCCTCATTTTCCGCACTCTGAGCCCCTGAGCAAGGCCCTTAACCCCCACCATCTGCTCCCTAAACAGGTCTGTCTTGAAAATGAGTTCTCGTGGCTCAATGAGACTACCGTATTTTTCGGAGTATAGGTCGCACCCGAGTATACAGTAGGTCGCACCATCCAATTATTGCCAAAGAATTGGAAAAATCCATATATAGGTCGCACCTGAATATAGGTCGCACCTACGGCAAAATGTGGACCGTGTTTAGCTCTGCTGCAAATGTCTCTTCCACAGGAGCGCACAGCAAGGCTTTTAAGAAGATTAACACTTAAAAACAATTATTTGTTTGATAAAAATTATAGCAAATATGTGTCTGAGCTGAACTTTTCTTTAATAAATGAATAATTTCAGCAGGATAAACACCTAAGGCTGCTCGCTGCACCACCTGGTGGTGGTTGGGTTAAAGGCAGAAGACCAATTTCGTCTGTCAAGTATGGGAAACATACACAGATGACAAATGTGACAAATTATTATTATTATTATTATTAAAAAAATAGATTTGTTAGCTGACATTATTGTAAGAGTGTGTCTCAGTTTAAATTTTGTTAATAAATGATTACAAATCAGCTTATTTGATAAAAACCATATATAGGTCGCACCTGAGTATAGGTCGCAGGCCATTAAAAAATGATAAAAAGGTGTGACCTATACTCCGAAAAATACGGTACCTGTATAAATAAAGGGTAAATGAAAAAAAAAAGTTTAAAACTATTGATAAAAATGATGTTTTTTAAGTTTTGTCTATCTGAGTAATTATGTGGCCTGAGAACAGAATAAATATATATCATGTGTTATTAGCTACAACACCTTTAAGCAGTTCCTGTTTGACTCTCAGTCTTCGAGCCTCATCAGAGTCTTGATGCAAAAGGCTGCCCTCCAATTCAAAGAGAACCGCCATCTGATCCACAGCGACGATTGGCTTATAGGAACATTTCTGAAATATGAATTAGGAAAGTATCAGATGTTTAGTTGTGATTAACTGAATTAAGAACAAAACAAGCATTAGTTAAAGGCTTAACATTACTTGAAGGTGTGCATAGCTCCTGCCACCCTTTGTGCCTGCGTTAGCACAAAGGGTAGCAAAAGTAAGAAGTGACAGTTAAAGTTGTTTAGGTCAAACTTTAAATTAATATTGTGCACTATCTCATGTGATAATGGGAGATCTCAGGACATATGCTAGTGCTCAGTGTACTCAGTGTATATGATGATGACTGTCAGCTACTACCAGATCAAACTATAACTCGACATCTGTAAATATGATTATTATAGACATTTTTTGTGTTGATTAAGGGTTGATTAGTTGAGGTGGCCATCTAGAATTGAGTTAACTCAAAAAGGTAATGTGGGTATACTAACTAATGTTGTATAGTCCAGCGCATTGTGAGAGCAGCTGAGAAGATCGTGGGCACCTCCTTGCCCTCACTGCAGGACTTACACAGCAAACGCCTCACTCGGAAAGCCCACCGCATGGCAGGTGATCCCACACACCCACTACACAGCTGCTTCAGACTGCTGCCATCAGGAAGGAGACTGAGGAGTCTCCAGGCTCGAACCAGCAGACTGAGAGACAGCTCTGTTCATCAGGCAGTCAGAATGCTAAACACTCTGCCTGCTCTGCCTCCCCTCCCATTTGAACTGCCTTAACACTAAAACTTTCTCACATACTATCACTCAACACAAAGTTTTTAACACTAGACTCTGTGTCACCAAACGGGTTTTCACTAAACTCTCGGTCATGTGCTCATACAGTTTGCACTACTTCTCATACTTGCACTAATGTCTGTATTACATCACTGCCTATAATCATAATACTGTTTACATTCTCTGTTTACATTTATTAATACTGTTTACTTTTATTACTACTGCTTACATGTAATTACTACTGTTTACATTTATTTACACTACTCTAATATCTACACCACTGCTGGTACATATACAGTGTGCTCTGAACGGTCTTATTTAGGGATGCCCAATGTGCCTTACTGCATATGCCACTTTTTGCCTCTACAACAACATCAACTACTACCTCATACATATACTGTGTACATTGACTCATACGCTGCTTTGCCACTTTGCAAATGTCAATGCTAGAAACCTTTAGTTTATTTTAGTTATACTTTTTATACTCTTTTTTTATACCACTATGAAAAAAAACTCAGGACAGTGTTAGTTTTACTATTTTTATGCTTATGTCTATTATTATATGTTTCAGTGTTTCAATGTTTAGATGTTTACTGTTGCACCGAGGGACTGAGAGAAACGCAATTTCGGTCCTGTGTATGTCCTGCACTGTACATATTGCAGATCTGACAATAAAGTTGACTTTGACTTTGACTTTGACTTTGATAGTCAATTAGTATTTTCCAAGACTTTCATCAAAATCTGTCCTGTGGTTCATGAGGCATGTTAACATGACAGACAAATGATACACACAGACAAGAAAAAATACTATTGCCCTTTTGATTTCAGCGGCAGGCGGTAATAACCTTTTTAGATTATGTCAAACCAACAAAAATATAATGAAAACACAGAGCAGTGCCTAAGAACAAGTTTTTTTTTCTTGTATGTAAACATCTGACAGTCATATAAGTATACAGTATCTGCCTTCTTCAAAGAATATTATTTAGCACTTCATTTGTGAGATGCTTCTTGTACAGTCGTGGTGTTAATATCATTGAATAGTGTGACTTCTATCTAGTTGTGACTGTCTTACCTTGAAGCTGTAGCGAACAATATTTTGTGGAGCATGTGGGTTATTAGCAGTCAGAATCCTTGTTATTTCCTCATTTAGCTCCTAGCAGATAAGTACAGAGATGTTCATTTTAAAAGTATAAAATGACTCAGCAACTGAAAACTTTGTTTAAAAATTGAGAGAATAAAATTACAAAGTAAACAAACAAAATCATATACTTAAGAAAATCACAGAGGTAAATTAGACAAAATGGCTACAAAAAAACGGAAAATAATCTAAACAAAGTCCAAATGACTAAACTAATTACAGCATAAAGCATAAACAGTTGATAAAGGACAGATAATGACTTTAAGCAGACAGAAAATGACCACAAAGGTTAAAATGACCATAAGGAGACAGCTGAGGCAAAAATAATCAAAACTCTTAAACTACTAAACAGTCATAAAGACGGATTTCCAAAACAGAATAAAAAATGTACACACAAATTGTGAAAGTCGAATTAGTGTTAATCCATTTTTAATGGTTTATGATTGTTACGGTTTTACTGGCACCTATGTCTTGCACAAAGGTCTATTTTGTTACAGTCCACCAGTTAATATCCTCATCCTTCTCTTAATAATAATAATAATAATCATTTTATTTAAAAGCGCCTTTCAGGACACCCAAGGACACTTAACAAACCAATACAGTGTAATATAGATCAAACATTATCAGCGACAAATTGAAATATAAAATACATAAAGATTATAAAATGCAAAATAATAAAAATACATTTAGTAAAGTTAATGATAAGCTAGTCTAAAGAGATGTGTTTTCTTGACTTACAGCTGCAGTGAGCTCTAGTGGATCTTCTGGCCTATTTGCTTCAGGACACTCATCTAATCCATCAGCCGCATCCACAGCCTCTTCCTCATCCTACAATATCAAACAGATAACAGGTAAACCATGTCAGCAATAAATGGAAAACTATTATGGTGTAATTACAGTGATTTCTTATTGACTTACTAACCTTTTTCTTTTTTGGCCCTTTGGTTACCTTTGCACCAGGTACCTTTTAAACAAAGGACATCCAAATAAACAACTAGAGAATTAGCATTTCCTGCTAAAATGCAGTGTGAATGCTGATTGCTGTATGATTTAGCTGAAAGCTTCTTAAAAAGCTAAAGTTTACAAGATGAAATTCATCAGTGGCTAAAAATGTCAAACATGAAGCTGCAAGTGCATATAAAAGCATAAATAATGAAATGTCAATAATAGTTGATAATATTATGGAAATGATAACAATAGAAATTATAAACAAAAACGATAGAAACATAATAATAAGTTGTGTATATAGATCACCAGGAGCAAATATAGAAACATTCACTGATAAAATCTTGGAACTAATGGAGAAGAGTTTTAATAAAAATATTTTTTTGTGTGGAGACTTTAACATTGATATGGGAAATAAAACAGATTCAAATAACATAAGCACATTTATAAACTCAATGTACAGTTTAAATATGTA
>JBBPBX010030313.1:16050-33550 GCA_038048925.1 Garcialebias charrua
ATATATTTTTTTTTTTTAGAAATGAATACATGTACAGTACTGTACAGTCACCAAGCACTTAGCCTATCCTAACAGTTTTTAAAGATGAAGGAGTGAGTTTAATTGTCTCCCTTTCACATAAAGGGAGCTAGCTCCCTTTATGGGAATGGAGCCTGCATGGAGGAGGGAGACAATTCCACTCACTCCTTCATCTTTAAAAACTGTGTTAGTCAGCTTCGTCCGGGCCGGAGTCTTCGTCGTTGGACAGCCTGCAGTAGAAAGATCCAACTCCTTTCTTCTTGAAGCCGGAGGTTCTTGAGGACAAGCTGTGGTCCAGCTTCTCATCCTCTTCACTGATGGGGTCTAGAGGCTGAGCATCAGCACCCGGGGTTAAATCTGTGGCGTCGCTGCTCTTCGAGGCTCTCTTGTTGAGCGGCTTGCGGTTATCTTGCTCTGTTCCTTCTTTAGCCTGAGCACAGGGAAGAGGATTAAATGAAGAGAGCAGAGAAAACATACAATAATTTGCGCTGCTGGTCCCTGAGAGGCCTCTGAAGAGGGAATTCCTGTCTCCCCCTGTGGCGCCAAGAGAAACAAAGTGTACAAGCCAACAATTAAGAAACGCAAGAAGCAACGAGCTTCATTTTCCCAGCTCAAACTCGGCTTCTTGCAACTGCAGAGATCAGAGCGTCGCATTTAAAAACACGTTTCTTACTAGTCACTTACAGAGCTATCTCCACGTTAAGTGATGCTGTAATAAAAAGCTGACGGTTTACTTGTGAGCGTCCACCCACCCCCTTGTCCTCTGAGCTGGAGGCCTGGAGGAACTGTCCGGGATGGGGCTGCACGGGCCTCTCCCCGCCGCCGCCGGACATGTCGAGCTGGGCCATCTGAGCGATGTACTCCCTGTAGGCGTCGCGATACTCAGCCTGCTGCTTGTCTGTCAGCTTACAGATGTCATTGGAGGATTCCTGAGAGTTGAGGCTGGTTATGCTTGAAGTGTGTTGAGTCATCACCTGAAACAAGAAAAAAGGGTCCTCTGCCTCAGTTGTTTACATTTCAAGGCTAATAAATTTAAATTTGTAATAAAAAGACACAACAAACCCTGCAAATGTACTCAAATTTTGCGCAAGAATGGACTTTAAATCAATGAAAACAAAACATGAGAATCAGATCAAGTAAAAAGTTGACAGATTGTTACATGCCCTGGGCATGTCATTTTTATTCATTTCAGCGTGATGATGTTTTGGGAGGCTGATTGACTTCAGCTAGAATTAATTGGATCACACTATATGTAGGGTTGTTGATCCACCTATAAATTAGACTAGGAAGCTGATCCAAGCAGAAGAGCCGTAGCCGAGGAAAAAGCCTAAAGAAGCCGAAGGAAGTAGCCGAGGAAGAAGAAAAAGAAGACACCGTTGTTGTTATTATATGCTGGGCGCGCTCGTCCTGGGCGCTGGAGACGGAGGCATGAGCGACCTGCTGGCCTTGGAGTTATTTTTTTTGTAAGCACCCTGAAGCTGGATTCGACCTGGTGAGACCGATTGTCATATTTTCGCCTTTTTGTTTACATTAGTCCTTTTGAACTCAGTCCGGTACGCCTAGTGGCTTTGACGGCTCTATATTGAGTTGGCCCGCTGGGGTACCGTTATATTTTGTTGAATCGGCTCATCAGGTCCGACTTTCGTTTGCTACTTTGCGGTTCTGTGGACACGAGGAAGCTGAGGGCTTGAACTCTCCTTTTTTTTGTTCTCTCTTCACAGCAGCCGGAGGCGGTGAAACCAAAGCGGCACCGTCGGAGACTTTAAAATAAAAATCTTTTTTTTAACCCTCCTTTTCAGCTCGTGTCCCTTAATATGCTGTGCTCCTTATGGTCGTAACACAGATACATTATTTTTTATTAATTATTATTAATTTTATTTAACCAGGCGAATCCCACTGAGATCACAGATCTCTTTTGCAAAGGAGGCCTGGACCTGAAGGCAGCCTAACATGCATGTTTTTGAACTATGGAAGGACGCCGGTGTACCCGGAGAAAACCAACGCAAACATGAAGAAGATGCAAACTCCCCAGGTCCAAACCAGGGATTGAACCCAGGACCTTCTTGCTGTGAGGCAACAGAGCTAAGCACTAAGCTGCAATGCTGCCAGCAATGGAAACGTGTGCTTAATAAAGTCAAAACTCAACACAATTCACAAAAAAAGAGACTTTTAAAATAATAGCAGATACAGCTGTCTACATGCGAGTGTGCTCGTTGTCTTAAAAGAGTTTGCAAACTGTGAACAGGAAGGGTGAAAATAAACAGAGGGCCTCATGACACCTTTTGAGCGTGCAGCAGATAGCGTATGTATTTTTAATTCTGTCAAATTCAAACTAGGTTTCCTCTGTCGTTCTGTTTTCTCACAATATGAAACCAGTGAGGCCACCAGCATGCTGGTTTGGTGCAGCGGACAGATGCACATTCGACAGCCTTAAACCTTTTTAGTAACATTTTAAAACTCAGCTGAAGCTTTTCATCTCTTTTCACGCTCACTTGTATACATTTAAAGTTTTTGCACACGTCACGTTGAAGCTTCTGACTGGGACTGACCGGCCAGTGTGTGTTGTTGTTGCTGCGTCTCGGAGGCTCTTCCAGCCCCGCTCCGCTGAGTTCCTCAAAGCTGAGGTTGAGGCTGAAGGCTCCCGTTTCGCGCTGGGCTGCTGCGCGTCTGCTGGGCTCCCCGTGGACGACGCTGCTGCCTTGCTCACTGGCTGCTCGGGACTCATCCTGAATCACTGCCTGGCTTTCAGCGTGTCGTTGCTCTATCACCTTAAAAACACAATATTTTACTTCAGTCTCAGGAGGTGTTAGCTAAATTACACCGAAACGTCCTGACATAAGTTAAAAAACATGTCGCGTTTTCTTAGAGAACGTGACACCAAAACCAAAAGCACAAGGTTGTGAGCAGTTCCTTTAAGTAGAACTTCTCAGCTGTCCTTCCTCCCTGACAATAACCTCCCTTCATCCAGATATCAGTCCGCCATGTTGAACCAGATGGCTGTGCTCGCAGCATCCTGGCAACACAACGCTGCTTTTTACATGGAGCTGTGGTTTCCAGCTGCTTCAGTGTGGGACCTGCATCCAGTACTGGGCCCTGCTTTAGTTTTAGAAGCACAGACTGACATTTGACAAAGTGGAGCCGACTACATGTGGTAGTGATTTCAGCTTAAAGCTCAGCTGACCCAACTCCTGGCTGACTGGCGAAGGAGCTTCTCGTAAGACAGATTATAAAATCTCCATCCCAAGTTTTAAAGCAGAAAAAGACGTCTTGTTACGAGACATTATTTTTAGGCATGTATCAACTGCAGCTGCAAAATATCACAAAGTGAGGAGGATGCACAATGCTGAAAATGAAAAGTATGTAAAACCTTTATTTATGTAGACTTTATTATTGTTATTGCAATGCAACAACATGCCCAAAGCATGCTGGGAAGTGACTTCAGATCATCTAAAGGAACTTTGTCTCACCATTCCTCGGAAGAGCTGCCAGTCACCAAAATTCATCTCCATCTCTCTCTTCAGCTCGTCCAAGTTGCAGTGAGTAAGCACTCGACCATTTACGTTAGCCTGCAAGACACAAGTCAATGTCTTAATGTGGAAAATCATTACAAGATAAAGGAGAAGTGTCATCAAAGTATTAAAAATATAGTACACTAGTCCCTCGTTTATCGCTGGGTTCAGGGGACCACGCCCCCTGCGATAAGTGAAAATCTGCCACAGTTAACTTTATTGTCATTACCATCTCATGTGGTACATGAGATGGAACAAAATTATGTACTCAAGTAGTACTAGTAGTAGAAGTAGTAGTTTATTTTAGTATTTATATATATTTTAAAGCTTTATAAACCCTTTCCACAAGCTTTCAATATTCTAAACCATATTTCTAAACTCTAAACGCTCTAATTGATCTCTCCCACGCTGCAATCCCACTGATCACCAGTTTCACTCCCAATCTCCCTCTTTCTGTGCAAATAAACAATTTAAATTTAAATAATCTCATAAAATATTACTGTATTTAAATTGTAGAGAAGAGAAGCGCAGCAGGACATCAAAGGGTTAACAACCCTTCACGGAGCAGAAATGCACTTCTTGATCAATTACACTGTAACAACTGAACATAGAAGCTTTCAAATAAGTAAAAAATAACTTCTAACACTTTTATAATTTGTGATTATGAAGATTTTACGATGCGACACACTTTTAGTTTTAAGTTAGAAGACAAAAGTTGATGGGTGCAGCTGGAGGAGAAATGTGGGCGGGGCAGAGAGCTGCAGGTGGCTGAGAGTGGAGATCATGACAGGCTGCAGGAGGGAGCTTCTCCCTGCACCTAATGATTTAGCAGTTGCCAACTCATTTAAAATAATTTATTTTAAATAAATAAAAATCCATACAGATCGTGCAGCTCATCCATCCATCAGCAAATTGTGTGTCGTGTCCAACCTTACTTTGAAAACCCACAAAGTAGCGAGGGACTAGTGTATCTAAATTAAGTAGTGATTCAAGAGCACAAAAATCAATGAGGAAATCTGTACCTTTTTGATCTTGGCTGCGTACTGAGGCAACATGTTGGGGTCAATTCCATCCATTTGTCTGAGATGCTCGCACACTGCGTCCGTGCTCAGAGAGCTGAGCAGCACCGCAGGACACATCTACACAGTAACAGCACACATACACACATGGTTACTGTTTTCAGGACGTACTGTATTAAGGCAAACCCACGCACTGTCAGATCGAGACATTGTTACTCCCAAAACACAGATGAATGCTGATTGAGCATCAACTCCTGGCACAACGACATGCAGGCCTGTTACTGAGAGATACACAAAAACACAATCCCACACCGTAATCCTATCAGTTTTAAAGTGAGCGTAAAGTAAACAAAGCTGCTAACCTGTCTAAATACAGTTACCTGCTTTTATTCTACTTCCTCAGTGTATATATATAAGCACATTAAGTGTGTACACAACACTTACGGGTTGCAGTGTGTGAGCAGCTGACGATCTGAGCCGCCGCTGTCGAAAGGCTAAAGGTCTTGATGTGACTAAAACACAGCGGACATGCCAGCCACTGACACAAACCTCATCCGCTCACCCCTCTGCTCGTCTTATTGTCAAACACATTTCTCACACGTTCCTTCTCTTTTCTCCTCCTTCCTACCTTACAAACTATCCCACTCATTCTCCTGTGTCGACCTCCTACATCTTTTTACTTTCCCATCCCTTCCTTCGGCTCTACCCGGCTATTAGCACCATTAAGACACGGCTTCAGACTAAGCCCCCCAGCTTCGTGTCTGGTATTGAGGGAGAAAAAAGGCAAGCTTAGCTGGAGTGCAAGTGCTTGTTAGACAAAATAATCATCATCTCATTCAACACTGTACACAAAAGTAGGTGCCAACTTTGTGTAATGGAGGGGAGGAACACTAGCACTCAGGGAGTTTAACTACAGCGAGGGGTGTTCACTCCACTGAAACTACTTTAGTAAAGCTAAGGACCGTGACGGGATCTTATTTTGTGCGCGCGACTATTTCTAGAGCATGCTGGATGGTGTTAGCGTGCTAAAGATGAAACAGAGAGATAGGTGATTGAAGAAAACGGCTGAAAGTGGAGATAAAAGAATTAAGGAACGAAACCAAAAAGTGTACCTGCTTCAATTTGTAAGGCAGCGACTTTAAATGCTTGATAAGGAGACAAAAAGAAGCAGACAGTCAAAACCACAGAAAAAGTCTCAGAAGGTTAAGAAACCGAGACTGTACCTGTGAACAAAGAAGGTGGGAAGACATAAATAAAGACAGTAGCACACACGTTGAACCGAACGGCGCAGACATTTTTCCATCAGAGCAGAGGAGGAAACAGCTTCTGTACAACAGTGTCTGGGAAAGTGGGGCTATTAGAAGCAGAATTATTAAACAAAAAGCCCTGATGCATGCTCAATAATCCAGGTAGAAAAATCTAAAAAAGCTAAGTCTGGTCCTCTGGACATTCAAAAAAACAAAAAAACAAAACAAAGCAAAAAATTGTAGAATTCTACAATTTTTTGCTTTGTTTTGTTTTTTTGTTTTTTTGAATGTCCAGAGGACCAGACTTAGCTTTTTTAGATTAAACAAAAAGGTTTTGGTTTGCTGCAGTCAGAACAGACAACAGACTGCAAATAGATAGTAAGATACATATATTTTTTTTTTATGTATCGATCACTCGACAAAATGTAGAGCTTTTCACTCAAGGATGGCTGCAAGATTCTGACGGAAAATGTGTGAGAAACGTGAGTGAAAGTGTAAATGTCTCTGTATATATATACATGTATGTGTGTGTGTGTGTGTGTGCGATAAGACTGTAATTACAGCCGGGCTGAGCTCTGGGCTGTGCAGAAGGATGAGGAAGAGGAAACAGAGCTCTGTGAGGGAGGAAGCGCCTTGGTATGGAGATAAGCTCCACCAGACTTGGACTCATTGTCACTGTACAGTATGTGTGTATGTATGTATGTGTGTGTGTGTGTGTGTGTTTCCAGCTCCAACAGTTGCTCTGATGATAATCCCAGCAGCCACAGGGATCCATACTCACACTTACATCAGCTAGGTAATTACACTCGGGTGGGTCTGCTTACATATGCAAGAGCCGCACACAAATGTGTACTAACATGTATTTGCACAAATGTGAACTGCACAAAAAAGATTAAGTATGAACCTTAAAGAGTGGGAAAACGTACAAAATTACACTAAGGAAAGAGGAAAAATAAGATACAAAGAGAAAAAAGTTGTCTAAACTTTAATACTCTGATGCATTAAGGACAGGATTTATTATAAAAAAAAAAAAATCCAGACAGATAAGAGGTAGTGGAATAGAACATTACACAATAATCTTTACTTAAATCTTTCATACAGCTTCTCTCAGTGCTTGCTGGCAGAGCCCTGATAAGTGGCTTTGTGAAGCAGAAATCTCCTGAGTTGTGTTATCATTAAGCTCTTCTAATAGTAGCTGCTCTTTCTGGAAATGTGTGGATATCTGGACACAGTAGTTCTTTTTTTTCTTTCTCCATTTGGTGGATAAAAAAAGAAAAAAAGCCTCACAAGCAGTCCAATAAGACTTAACTCTTTGCAAGAATCTATTTGAAGCCATATCTAGGAAAGCAGTCCAATAAGACTTAACTCTTTGCAAGAATCTATTTGAAGCCATATCTAGGAAAGAGAATTAAAACTTTGACTTTGCCAACATTGGAATAAACTTTATTTTGACTGTTATAACCATATGTGATATAGTCTTCATAGTCATGTGTATGCAATCTGAAAGCCAATGGGCTACTGAAAAGGTTTCCCAATATGGTTCTAAACATTACATTTCCAACACATACCTTACCAAACACATGCATTTTATGAATGCAACTACAAACGACGCACGACTGNTGTATGTGTGTGTGTGTGTGTGTGCGATAAGACTGTAATTACAGCCGGGCTGAGCTCTGGGCTGTGCAGAAGGATGAGGAAGAGGAAACAGAGCTCTGTGAGGGAGGAAGCGCCTTGGTATGGAGATAAGCTCCACCAGACTTGGACTCATTGTCACTGTACAGTATGTGTGTATGTATGTATGTGTGTGTGTGTGTGTGTGTTTCCAGCTCCAACAGTTGCTCTGATGATAATCCCAGCAGCCACAGGGATCCATACTCACACTTACATCAGCTAGGTAATTACACTCGGGTGGGTCTGCTTACATATGCAAGAGCCGCACACAAATGTGTACTAACATGTATTTGCACAAATGTGAACTGCACAAAAAAGATTAAGTATGAACCTTAAAGAGTGGGAAAACGTACAAAATTACACTAAGGAAAGAGGAAAAATAAGATACAAAGAGAAAAAAGTTGTCTAAACTTTAATACTCTGATGCATTAAGGACAGGATTTATTTATTTTTTTTTAAATCCAGACAGATAAGAGGTAGTGGAATAGAACATTACACAATAATCTTTACTTAAATCTTTCATACAGCTTCTCTCAGTGCTTGCTGGCAGAGCCCTGATAAGTGGCTTTGTGAAGCAGAAATCTCCTGAGTTGTGTTATCATTAAGCTCTTCTAATAGTAGCTGCTCTTTCTGGAAATGTGTGGATATCTGGACACAGTAGTTCTTTTTTTTCTTTCTCCATTTGGTGGATAAAAAAAGAAAAAAAGCCTCACAAGCAGTCCAATAAGACTTAACTCTTTGCAAGAATCTATTTGAAGCCATATCTAGGAAAGAGAATTAAAACTTTGACTTTGCCAACATTGGAATAAACTTTATTTTGACTGTTATAACCATATGTGATATAGTCTTCATAGTCATGTGTATGCAATCTGAAAGCCAATGGGCTACTGAAAAGGTTTCCCAATATGGTTCTAAACATTACATTTCCAACACATACCTTACCAAACACATGCATTTTATGAATGCAACTACAAACGACGCACGACTGAGCTATTAAATCAGCAGGCAGAAAATGTTAGAATAGTTCCACAACTGTGCAACGAAGTGCAGAAGACATGCTGACGTGTCTGCCCACGTTAGACAGGTTACCATTGTGTGCTCAAAGGGGCTTGAGGGGAGACCTTCCCTGGCATCCTCTGCAATAGCAACCTGGCACAGGCCCAGAATGGAAACAAAGATGGTATAAGAAGGAAGATTAATGAGGATTGAACCCATGACCGTGCAGTTCACAAAATCACCTTCTTCGCTTGTCCTTTCTGGAGAGTGGTTGAGAATAGTGACAGTGGAGGAAGAGTGACAATAAAATTAACAAAACATAAAAGAGAAAAGTAAAGCTAAAGCACTAAATGAAGAAGAGGGGAAACAGAAGAACTGAGCAAAATAAGTGAAAGAAGACGCGTGGTAAAAAAAAAGAGGTGAGACTAGGGATGGGACGATCCGATCCAGTATCGGTATCCGATACCAGCATAATTTAAGTATCGGATATCGGATCCAACCTACCAATACTTCCGATCCAGCTTCAAAGAGCACTTTTGTTCCATCACATTCTGTGACTGCTGTCTTACTCTTAACATTGTGTGAGTTAAAGCCAATGAAGACACTGTTGAGCTTAACAACAGGAAACTCACAAACTGTAACAGCACACAAGAGGCAAGTCTACCACACACATGTCCTTGTCACTCATGTTCAGCTGGAAAAACTAAAAAACAGCTAAGCATGATGGGAAAGACAACACAGCCCTTAACCACTAAGGAAGTGGATTTTGTTGTCTTTCCCATCATGCTTAGCAGTTTTTTAGTTTGCCAGCCTTAGGTGCATCTGGAAAACAAAACAAAAAAAAAACGCTAAGCATGATGGGAAAGACAACACAGCCACTCCCCTTAACCACCAAGGAAGTGGATTTTGTTGTCTTTCCCATCATGCTTAGCAGTTTTTTAGTTTGCCAGCTTTAGGTGCATCTGGAAAACTAAAAAAACGCTAAGCATGATGGGAAAGACAACACAGCCACTCCCCTTAACCACTAAGGAAGTGGATTTTGTTGTCTTTCCCATCATGCTTAGCGTTTTTTTTTTAGTTTTTCCAGCTGAACCATGAGTGAGAAGGACATGTGTGTAGTAGACTTGCCTCTTGTGTGCTGTTACAGTTTGTGAGTTTCCTGTTGTAAGGCTCAATAGTGTCTTCATTGGGTATATCTCACACGATGTTAAAATGAATAATCTCAGTACAAAAATTTCATTATACAGATTCACATACCTGAACAGTATCGGATCGGGAAAGTATCGGATCGTAAGTGAGAAATGTAGATCGGTGCATCTCTAGGTGAGATTCTGTGCACCAGATTAATTAATTGTTTGATACAAAATAATAATCTCTTAACCAGTAAACGATGCTAAAGTCAACACAATCATACACTGTTGGTTTAAAAGATAACTTCCCCAGCATCTGCCTGTTTATGACACGAGATGAGACATGAGTGAAATGAGTCTAGTGCTTTGTTGTTGTTGTATTTTTACTTACAAGTCCACTGGTATCCTGAGGTTGACTGGGTGGTTTAACAGAAGGGCGCAAGGATGGAGGGACATGGTGGGAGTAATGACGTGGCAGGTGATACACATGTTGGGGGAAATAAGGCTATGAGGGGAGAAACAAAGACATATCCAGACGTGGAAAGAAGAGGAGGTGAACCAAAGTAAAACAAATCAATAAAACAGAAAATCATATGAGGAATACACACACGGGACAAAATGAAATGAACATTTTCTTTTTTTGCATTTATTTGCACATCTGAGCGAGTACAGGTTTGTTAAACATGAGGACCCTTCATGTCTCACCCGGTTGTAGAACGGATGCTGAGGGCCGGTCATTCCACTGAAGTAGGCGCTGTGGGGTTGAGGGGGCAGCGACCCAGCAAAGGAGGCCGTCGGAGAGCAGACGGCAGCGTGCTGGCCGTACCCCGCTTGTGGACGGGGCAGCGCCTCCTGCAGGGGCAGCGTGGGATAGGTCACTCCTCCCATGTTGATCTGCTCCCTGGCTGCACGCACATCTAAAAGAGGGCATAGCCGGGGGGGAATACAACGTCGTGAGGGGAGAAGTGTTCATCTGTGACTCTGATGGTCGTGTTTTGGCCATAACTTTAAAGACCCTTCAGATCCACCCACACATGAATAACTTTGGTTTATTTCATGATCTCATGGGGATTTAGACAGCTATGAATCTACAGAAAAAAAGAATACTGATCAAACAGTTGACGCGAGCTAGAAGAAACGTCCTGGGAATTACAAAAAGAACATTATTCCCGACATGTCCTTATCTAGAAGACAGTCAAAGACCAAAGGAGTTTGGAGAAAATGGGAGCACATTAAAGTGAGCTTCAGCTGCAAATTCAATTCCCATTTGGACTTTTGAATTATTTTGTTTGCTTGCAAACAGCAGGCGTGTTGATTTAATCTGTTTTCCCAAATTATATGCCAGCCAAGTGATGACTCTCACACACGTAGGCTCTCACACGTAGGCCCGAACAAACAATTTAACCCATGTCAACAAACAGCGCTGAACCCATAAACATGATCTTATAAGTACTTTGCCACAGTTGTTTTCCCATAAATCTATTTGAATTTGAGACGGAGCTAAGTAGTAAGCGTCAGGAAAAATAAAACTCCCAAATTATAGTGAAATAACCCAAAAAGACGGAACAGAGAGTCTCTGTGTGAAGGACCCAGAAACAGAAGCAGGCACCAGAATGTCTCCTGGTTATACAAGTGGCTGCTGAATGACACGCTGAGTGAGACCCAATCCAGGCTGTGAACACAATGGGGTCCTTATGATGTGAGTCAGGCTCATGGGTTCTGCATCACTGACAGCACTGCCCACTGGACATCAACTACCAACTGGTCACAGAGGGAGAGAGATGACTGAATAAGAGCATTGGTCACCTTCCGCTACCCGTGGACATGTGTGGAGCTGAAACACCCTCCCTACACACATTTTCGAGCACGCCAATAAACACACGTTACAGTCCACAAACACCTCAACAGTTTTGTGGAATGAGTCTGCAGTTACAAACGGGACAGCTGGTTGCAGAGCTTCATCAGCTGCGCCCTCCACGAGTTAAGGTTGGCTGAGCGAAACAGACGTTCTCTGTGTGCGATTGTTTTCTGCGGTCTCGCAACGCTAGGACGCAGCAGCTTCACACTGGGCGTCATTGACGGCGCCTGTACGAGCCGAAAGGCCGCTGACGCACGGCTGCAAAGCACAGCGCGGGACTGGACGTCAAGTTGAACACGGCTGCATTTTTCGTCACAGTAACCACAAACTGTGAAATTCTGTGCAACGCTGCAGGCAGACTGGTGACTGGGAGTGAGAACATTGTCTTGATTTCACAGTTGTGGGATTCAAAACCTGCTCGACATTTAATTGTTTGAAGATGAGATGCACAATGTAGGATCAGGAGAGTCCCAAGAGAAGACAGTTTTAAATTAAACCCTATGCATTGTTATTATGCAAATGCTACTTAATACCATTTTTAAATACACATTTACATGCTAACTAAGAAAGGACACCACATATGGTTTACAGCAGGGGAGCTACACTTTTCATCATGCGAGCTCCTTTTAAAATGACCAACTCAAAGTGATCTACCTACGGTACTATAAGGCCCCGTTTACACAGAACAACATCTGGAAATGTTAGTGTTTTTTCAACGTTTACAAAAAATGAGTGGGTTTACATGAAAATGCTGTACAGTAGTCCCTCCCTACTTCGCGGCTCATTTATCGCGGACTCACTCTATAGCAATTTTTCAAAATAAGATTGGACATGACACAAACTTGGCTGATTGATGGATGAGCCACACGATCGGCATGGAATTTTTATTCAAAATAAATTGTTTAAAATTATTTAGCACTTGCTGCAGCTTTGTGCACAGCACAGCTGCAGAAAGTGTCCTGCTGCAGCTGATCTCTGTGCAGTCTGGGGAAGTGGGCGTGGCCAAGAGCGCTTGTAGGTGGAAAAGAGCAGCCGAGGCAGAAAGCTGAAATCATGGCATTCTGTGTACTTTTGGAGCATTTAGAATTGTTTAGAATATTGCAAGAGTGTGGAAAGGGTTTAAAACGCTTATACTGTATATATACACCGGTATATGCTCTCGTCCGTCTTGCGCCGGTCCAAGAATTTCACCTCTAGCGGCACAATACGAATGCCCCCGGCCATCCCTCTTAATCATGGTCCCAGTTCAGAGGATAAAACCCACAAAATAGAACCGGAGTCCTATTTCATTATTCCTAGCTGCGGCATTCAGGCGACCGGGCCTGCTTTGAACACTCAAATAAATAAATAAATAAATAAATAAATAAATAAATATATATATATATATATATATATATATATATATATATATATATATATATATATATATATATATATATATATATATATATATATATATATATATATATATATTAGGGGTTGAACGAGTACATAATTTTTAACCTCGACATTAACATAAAAAAACTCGAACGACGCTCGAGTAGCCGATGACGTCACAGTGTCTTACGATGCAAAATAAATAAATAAATATAAATGCCTAAAAACGTCTTTACAAAAAGAAAAAAAAGACCAACAAAGCATTGGGAGCATTTATTATGCTCCTATCATTTATCATACTGCACATAAGTCACAGGAAAAACAAAACTATTAGTTATATTAATAATATTAAAAGTGAAAGTAAAAGGCGATGAAAACCGAAACTTAAAAACAAATGGGGCTACAGCCACACCGTACCACCGCCTGCAGCTGTGCAATTTAGGTTTACTTTTAGAGATTGTGTTTATAGATTTTCGGTAGCTCTAGAGAGATGAATATTTGTTTTTTTTGTTTGTGAAACGAGAGAGGAGGAAGCCGTTTTGGCCGTGTTATACTGTATATGGGACCTGCATTGCAACACTGCCCTCTGCTGTCACAATCTACTACAAAGAAAGTCAACACGAAGTAGCGCATTTTATAAAATTATAAACTGTTTTACCTTTTTGACAAGACGGCCTGCTCCATTAACATCCGTGCGCACACAGGAATCCATTTTGTAGCGTCTACTAAAAGCTAAAAGCTGCCCCGCGCGCTGTGAAATGTGAAATGTGACGTCACTACGGGTACCCGAGTTGGACAAAAAAGCCTCGATAGAAGTCAAAGCACTCGAGCTGTCGAAAACTCGGTTACTCTGTTAATGCACTAATATATATATATATATATATATATATATATATATATATATATATATATATATATATATATATATATATATATATATATATATATATATATATATAGAGTATACTAAAATAAACTACTATTCACCACTTGTACTACTATCCCTACTTCGTGGTTTTTCAATGATCACAGGGCTTCAGGGTGCGGATCCCCTCTGATAAGCGACGGACTACTGTACCGTAGTTTTCATGTCAGTCGGGTTGCCAGATAAGAGATTACAAACCATAGTACTGTGGCTTCAAAATGATAGTATTTTGACCTAAACTGTCATATGTGCTGAGTAAATTCATTCTAAGATGAGGTGCGTGTTGTGTTTGTTGAACATGTGCACAGAAAAGGAGATGGTAAATAAGACAGTTTTAATTTATCTGGCAACCCTGATGCAGGGCTCAGCTACATTCATTGTGCATGCAGTGTCTGCATCACAGTTACACCCAAACTGATTAATGCACCAATGTCTCTTTGAACCCTGGATTTTATTATGGTAATTTAGCTCCTACATGCTGAAAAAGGACGAGTAGCACAAAAACACCCTGCTCTCTGCCATTTATTATTACTGTTGTTAGTGCAGAAAACTTTGGACTGCAGCCGCCTGTAGTGCACATGTTCGACTTCATAGCTGTGGAGCAGTTCAGACTTCCATGGGGAGTTCCCCCAAATATCTCCACTCTAGCCATTTTCGCATTGGCCAGCCCTCCCCGGCTCTCCCAGCTTCTAACCCGGGTTCGGCGTCTTCGCATTTACCTTTTCCGCCCGGGATCCACCGTTGTTCTGGAACCATGTCCACCGTGGTTCTATCGGGCCGAGCCCCACGGACCCAGTTTCACGTCATGTACTGCTCACATTTGATTCGTTGTTTGCAGCAGGGGCGGGACTCATTCAAACAACCTCAGCGCGAGGGTTGAATTTCATTCAAATTTAACTACAGAAACCCCTAAAACAATTGTTAGCTGAATTAGTTTTTCTGAGTTAAATTTTTGTTAATAACTGATCACAAATCAGCTTATGTTACAACGTAAATAACAACGAAGCGCGCACCCATTTCCGCCTTTCAGCGCGACTTGAATGTCATTAAACAATAACTAAAACAATAACTAATATTGTCTAACTGTTGCGCGCAGCCAGGGTTTTAAAATATAACTAATAATCTCTAACTTCTACGTGCAGCTAAAATGTTAAGAGGAGTGATTCCTATATGGGTAAGGTGGACACCTGAAAATCCAGTCTGCTGTTTAGCTCAAAGCGTTAGAGCACTGTTGTTTTGACCAGGAGAAGCGGGTTCGCTTCCCGCCTGGGACAAAGTTATTTTACTTATTTTTTTTTAATTCACATTTTCTTTTAAATAAAAAGGAGTTTGTTTGGTTAACAAACTCCTTTTTATTTACTCCAATAAAAAAAAAAATAAGTAAAATAACTTTGTCCCAGGCGGGAAGCGAACCCGCTTCTCCGGGTCAAAACAACAGTGCACTAACGCTTTGAGCTAAACAGCAGACTGGATTTAGGTGTCCACCTTACCCATATAGGAATCACTCCTCTTAACATTTTAGCTGCACGTAGAAGTTAGAGATTATTAGTTATATTTTAAAACCCTGGCTGCGCGCAACAGTTAGACAATATTAGTTATTGTTTAATGACATTCAGGTCGCGCGGAAAGGCGGAAATGGGTGTGCGCTTCGTGTTATTTACGTTGTAACATAAGCTGATTTGTGATCAGTTATTAACAAAAATTTAACTCAGAAACACTAATATATATATATCCAGCTAACAATTTTTTTTTAGCGGAGTCTCCTCTCTTAAAACACGAACACTCCACCCACGTGAAGAGAGCACCCCACCCACTTCCAGAGAACTGCCCACCCACTTCAAGGCGGCTCTGCGGCAAATGCGTAATGAACGCGGGTGGCCCAGAGCCACCCAGGGGTGGCCCGGGCCATTGAGGGCTGGCAAATGCGAAAACGGCTTCTGAGACCTGGATTCAGAAACCTTCATTTTCAGATAGAACAAGGCCTGTTGTCGTGTAGATGAACAGCCAAGCATTTCAAGTCGTGTAAATGGGGCCTCAGACTGTCTGCCCTGTATGTCAATCAAGTGACAAATTCTATAGTTTTAACCTGTATAAATATGTTTAATTGATTAACCTGTATAAATATGTTTTATAGTTTAACTTATATAAATAAAGTTTGAATAGTGAGGATGGATGATCGGCTGATGCTTATTTTTTTAATGCAATGCTCAATTCTCATAAAACCTTTGCGATCTGGGCACCCCTGGTTTAGAGCTTCAGGAATAGCAGCAGAGTTGGAAAATGAAATGTATTAAGCTGCTGCTTTTAGATTGTAAAAATTTACCTAAAAATATCATCTCTAAGCACCCAGAATGAAACAGAAGTTCAATACAAAACGAGCACTTTGCAACATTATCACCAAAGCACAACACGGAGGATTATTTTTAGGGAGATTGTTAATCCCTGCAGCAGAGACCCACAGACGTGCAGAATCCAGGCGTTGCATGGTTTAAATACCCAAACTAGAGAATAATTCAACTGTTTGTGAAAGTACTGAGTGTGCACGGACCTGCTATGATCTCCCTGAGTTTGGGGTCCAGGTTGACAGTGCAGGGCAGAAACATCTCCACGTCTCTGGCATTAAGAACAGGCGTCCTGGAGGAGAGGAAAACCTCAAAGCTACGGATGTCTCCATCGATTTCCAGCAGGGGCTCAATGTCCTTTGTGGTGGGGATGTTTTTGGAGATTCTTCAAGACAAAACACAAAAATTTGTTTTTAAACAGTTTTAATGTGCCTTTGTACAAATAAGCCAAAGTGTCAGCTTATAAAAAAGTGACTTGAATATTCAGAGCAGAAAACACAAAGTGTTACAAAGTCTAAAAAAAAAAGAGGAAACAGCAAGCAGCACTGCTAAAGATTAAAAAGATATGCCAACGGTCATCATCATCGTGAGAGCAGAGAGATAACTGGATTTAGAGAAGGGAAGATAGTGAAATGGGGGATGTTCGAGGACAGATAGAGTGAGGGATGTTATCTTTTCTGAGCAGAGGAGGAAACCTGAGAAGATGACAATCAGAGTAATTTAGCAAGCAGTAGACGGAAGCACGTCATGATGCGCTGCAGCGGTTAACGTGACGTTTGTTATCGCAGACTCTAAGCAAACCCCATGTTTTGGAGATTGCTCCACAACTGTGTGATATAGTATTTCAGGCCTGCACTGCAGGAATGAACGCAAGAACGCTGCATTATTTGAAAAACATCAGACGCTGTTTGGAAAAACACAGAACAATGAATTTTTACAGCATAAACTATAACTAAAACCAGTGGTAGCAGGATGATGGAAACGATGAGTAAACTCTAAAACATGCAATAAAAAATTCTTAGTTTAGTTACACCAAGTTAAAGAGTATCAGTGAAATCAAGAACAGGAACATCTGGACCCAAAGATGCAAACTTCAAGAACGTCTTGCCGGTTCTATCATTCAGACATGAATTTCCTTACGATACAAGCCATTTATCACAAAAGTGGTAGCTTTAATCAGATGAATGAGGAGACTCCATTGGAGAGAAGGCATTTTTCTTACCCCTGCCTCCATTTGTCATCCAGACCGTTCATCATTTTCTCCGTTGATGCTTCTCTCCCTCTCCATCCTGCTTAACTGCCCCCCCTTCCACATAAACCCCATCTTACCCTCGTTCTCATATATCAACCAATCGGTCTAATGCTGAAGTGGCAGGCCTGAAACATGGGCTTTTCCCTCAAACCG
>JBBPBX010030314.1:0-14289 GCA_038048925.1 Garcialebias charrua
GAAACTGTGCCTGCAGTCAACCTACTTCACATATGGGGAGCAATATTATAGGCAGAAACATGGGTGTGCTATGGGGTCTCCAGTTTCTCCTATTGTTGCCAACCTGTACATGGAGGAGGTAGAAAAGAGAGCTTGACGTCCTTTTCAGGGAGACCACCAAGTCATTGGTTCAGGTATGTTGACGACACCTGGGTTAAAATTAAATCTCAGGAAGTCCAACATTTCACTGATCACATCAACTCTGTGGATAAATATATCAAGTTCACACGAGAAGATGTAAAAAATGGCAGGTTGGCTTTCTTGGACTGTGAGGTCTCAGTTTCTGATAGAGGAAATTTGCAAACTGAGGTGTACCGCAAACCCACCCACACAGACCAGTATTTACAGTTTGACTCCCATCACCCTCTGGAGCACAAGTTAGGAGTCATCAGGACTCTGTATCACAGAGCAGACAGCATCCCCACCAACTCAGCAGCCAGACAGAAGGAGAAATCACACACAAAACAGGCTCTAGAGAAATGTGGCTATCCTAACTGGGCCTTCCTGAAAGCAGAGAAGAAACCCAAACAGGACTCCAGCCAACCATCAGGTGAAAAGAAGGAACCCAGACCCAGACCAGTGGCCATTCCATATGTTGCAGGGGTTTCAGAGACATTGAGACGTTTATTTTCTAAACACAACGTCCCAGTGGCTTTTAAACCCCAAAATACATTACGGCAAAGACTGGTTCATCCCAAAGATCCAGTCCCCCGGCAAAAACAGAGTAATATTGTGTATGCTGTTCAGTGTCAGGAGGGCTGTGATCAGTCTTATATCGGGGAAACTAAACAGCCACTGGCCAAAAGGATGGCCCAGCACAGAAGATCAACATCATCAGGTCAGGACTCTGCAGTCTACACTCATCTCCAGGCCAGCGGTCACTCTTTCAGGGATGAAGATGTTCACATCCTTGATAGAGAGGAACGATGGTTTGAGAGAGGAGTAAAGGAGGCCATCTTTGTGAAAAGAAACCGTCCATCATTAAACAGGGGTGGAGGCCTCCGGGTTCAACTGTCCCCCTCTCTACAATGCTGTGATTGCTGGTATCACTCAGCCCTCTGTGAATAGCAAACAACCATCAGGGTGCTAACGATCCATCGTTAGGCTGATGGTCCTCCTTTATCATGTGAGCAGCTGGTTTCGGCTGTCATCAGCCAACTGGTTGTGTAAAACTGTGAGAGGGTGCTATTTATAAGACTGAGCTGAACCCAGCACCTCAGACTGAAGAAGTCTTTCGGACGAAAGACGAAATGTTTCTACATTTTTTATTTATTTATTTATTTATTTATTTATTTATTTATTTATTTATTTATTTATTTATTTATTTTTTTATTTTTTTAATGTCCAGAGGACCAGACTTAGCTTTTTTAGATTGTTCTACTTGGATTATTGAGCATGCATCAGGGTATTTACTGATCTGTTATCAAAGCCTTATTTATCTATGTTGAATGATTCTTTAGGTATCTCTACCCTCCCCCCTTCACTTCGGGAAGCTAATATATCCTTAATTCTTAAGAAGTCTAAACCTCCAGAAAATTGTGACTCCTATAGACCCATCTCATTACTCAATGTAGATTTAAAAATACTGTCCAAAATTTTAGCAATGCGTCTGGAAAACATGTTACCCTTATTGGTAGGGATAAACCAAACGGGTTTTATTAAGGGTCGTAATTCCTGTAATAATCTCAGACGTGTTTTGAATGTTATTCAGATGTGCCAGCAGCGGACGATGGATGGTCTTGTGATCTCCTTGGATGCAGAGAAGGCGTTCGATCGCGTGGAATGGCCATATCTTTTTCATACTCTGCATCAATTTGGATTGGGTTCCAATTTTATTAGTTGGATTAAAGTCCTCTACAGCTGTCCCCTAGCTGCAGTTATTACAAATGGGGGCTTAGGTCCAGAAATTTTGAAGTGGGAAGGGGGAACGGGCAAGGCTGTCCTCTTTCACCTCTTTTATTTACTCTTGCAATTGAACCATTAGCTGAAGCAATTCGTAGCGACCCTACCATATTCGGTGTCAACACTGATAAGGGGACACAGAAAATTTCTTTATATGCCGACGACGTTTTGTTATTTATCTCCAAACCTACCACCTCGGTGGGAAGAGTGATTACAATTATTAATCAATTTGGCTCATTCTAGGGATATAAAATAAATTTATCTAAATCCGAAGCCATGCCTCTGGGTAAACAACTTTACATTCCTAACTCCCCCTTTAGGTGGTTTCCTGCAGGATTTAAATATCTTGGCATAATTATAACACCTGCTTTTAATCAGATGTTCAAAACCAACTTTGTACCACTATTTACACAAATTAAATTAGACCTTGAACGTTGGAACTATCTTCCTTTATCTTGGATGGGCAGAATTTCGCTCCTCAAGATGAACGTTCTTCCTCGCTTATTATATCCAATTAGGATGATACCCGTCTTGTTTACTCAGAAGTGGATTCAAAAACTAAAAGTTGGTTTAATTCCTTTATATGGGCCAAAAGAAGGGCATTCATAAAAATGTCAACATTGCAGTTACCAAGAGACAAGGGAGGCTTAGCTTTTCCGGACATTAAAAAATATCAGTTGAGCTCTCTTATACTATATGTCCGGGAATGGATATCTGAGAATCCATCCACAGTGTGGCTTGATATAGAAGCCTCGTTATGTGACTGCCCTCTCAAAAGCCTAATTTTTGTTAAAACTATGAAAACAATACATAAATGTTGTAATAATCCAATTACTGTGAATGCAGTTAGGGCCTGGAGGGCGGTTCAACATATCGAGGGAAGAACTGGGAAAACATCGCCATTTATACCCTTTATTCAGAACCCAGATTTTCTCCCTGGTATGTTAGATGCAGGCTTTGGAGAGTGGGGAGCTGAGGGTATTTCCTCTCTGGGTTGTCTTTTTAAGAAAGGGGTGTGAATAATGAATAAATAAGTTTGTTCTCTGATCAGTCTAAGAAAGTCTGAAACATTCAGACTTTGTGTGTAATTTTCCAGTCTGTCACTACCGGGGAGTTGTGAAATAAGAAGTTGAAACTGGGCTGATTTCATCACTACAGAAACAGTCAGTTTTCATCTCCTAATTTCATCACTATAGGCATCTTTGGAATTTTGTTATTCATCACTATAGGCATCTTTGGAATTTTGTTAGGAGAAGTTGAAACTGGGCTGATTCCATCACAGGAACGATCAGTTTCATCTCCTGAGTTCATCACATAGGCATCTCTGGAACTTTGTTGCTTTGGATAAAGTATTACTTGTGGAAAGAACCCGGCCAACTCTGTTTCGCAAGTGATTCTTATCCAAAGGAATAAAAAGAAACGAGCTGAGCTCCCAGAGTTAGTTAGAGTCGGACGGGGATGTGCAATCGCCCGGATTGTTTTAATGCTCGCTCTGCCTGTGATTGACGAACGGCTCTCTCACTTTGATGTCAAACGGTAAGAGTATCTGTTTATGCATTAATACTTGTATGTATGTATGTATGTTACTTGTTTGTTTTCTGGTTTGTTTTCTATTTAATGGTTAAAATAAAGAACATTTGTTTTTAAACATAAAATAGTTTCCAGTGTAAAGTCTCTTGAGCTGTGATATTCTTTTGAGGATAATTGCCGATCTCTCTCGATCCTGCATAAATAATATTTCATAAAACATTTATGAATAAAAATTCATAAAATATTTTATGAAATAATATTTCATAAAACAGGGTGTTTATGTCTTTTAATCAAGTTATGGAAGTCTTTGGAGTAGCGAAAAATAACCTCTTTCGTTTTTTTCAGTTAAAGACGTGTAAAGTGAATTTCAATATTTTCTTCAATAAACATTATAAATGTCATAATTGTAATCTTGTAAATGAGTAAAAAGTCTCAAAATTGTAGCTCAATTAATTTTGGAGTTATAGATCAAACTTTGTTTAAAGATATGTCTGCTTCAGGATTTTTTAGGCGTGGTTTAAATGTGACCGCGTTTCGTCACACGGTCTAAAGCCCCACCCCCTGCAGCTCCAGCCGTATAAATTTGTTCTTCACATCGGTGGAGCCATTCACTCGCGAATCGCAGATAGCATCAGATAGCAATAGCATAGATATTTTGTTCATTGTTAGCTAGCTAATCAATTATGCCTCATTCCTGCATCTTCCCAGGATGTCGCAATGGTCAGGGCACCCGCTTGGTGACTTTATTTAATTTATTTTATTTACTTGATCTCTGCTGCTGTCAGCCGCGGACACACAGAGTGGACACACCATCCCCCGCACACAGCCACTGACAAACAGAGTGGACACACCGTCCCCGCGCGCAGCCACTGACAGAGTGGACACACCGTCCCCGCGCACAGCCACTGACAAACAGAGTGGACACACCGTCCCCCGCGCGCAGCCACTAACAAACAAAGTGGACACACCGTCCCCCGCGCGCAGCCACTGACAAACAGAGTGGACAAACCGTCCCTCGCGCACAGCTGCTGTTATGTATCTGTGTGCTTTCACATTGTGTGCTCACATTCTAAGAAAATAAAAAGTTTGACGAATATTTTGCTGACAATTGCTTTTCACTGACCTCTTTGGTTTCCTATATTTTTATCTGGAGGTTCAAATGAGTAGGGCTGGAGAACTGGCTGCCAGCCTTCGCGAACATCTTCAGGGTGCAGGACACGGGGGCAGTACTGCGCTGAAACCACGCCCACGCGCTGACACGCCCCCAGCGTTTCAGACCAGGGCACAATTATGTTTTTTCATTATTTTTGACACTTAATTTTATAAGGAAAACAATGTTTTTAATCAGTCAGATTTATATGGGTGATTAATAACACATATTTATGCCGTGTGACAAACTCAAAACACACATTTAATTTCACTTTACACGGTCTTTAAGAGACTTTGTTAAAAAAGAAACAACACTATTCAGGGACATTGAAGCTTCAAGCATTGAAATTTTGTTTTTTGGAACTCGTGAAGTGTCACTTAGTATATACTATAAAACACTGAAATGTGATAAAAGTCACTTATCCACTTTGGCTCAGGCCTGGGGAAAAGAACTGAACGTCGAGATTACTGATGAAACATGGAGTGGTATTTGGAACTCTGCCGGAAAAATTTCCATTTGTAATCGTTCTTGGGTGTTACAACTTAAAGTACTACATAGAGCTCACTTGGCTCCAAACCGAGTGTCTAAGTTTAAACCAGGATCCTCGTCACTGTGCCCTAAATGTAAAATACATGAAGGCAACCTTACACACTGTCTTTGGTCATGTCCCAGGATCCAGATATACTGGAAATCTATTTTGGTTGAGATAAAGAAAATTATCAAAACCGATATTGATCTCGACCCAGTGTCTCTTCTCCCTATCAAACAAATATATCCAAAATTCAAACAAAAGTAAGTTGTATAATGTTCTAACTTTCTGTGCTCAGAAAAATATTTTGTTACAATGGATTTCTAATAAGCCCCTTGCCATTTCTGGATGGAAAAGACTCATTTTGGAATATATACCGCTTGACTTTTTAACATGCCTTGCTCATTCCAAGACTGACATTTTTAGATGCATATGGAAGCCCTTCTTGGATTACTCTGAGGGTCATGTGTCTACCATCTTATCTCGAGCATTTATAATAATAATAATAATGTCTATTCCTGTCATCTGCGTATGTTCCCATACACAGACGAAATTCGTCTCTGCATTTAACCCAACCACCTACCAGGTGGTGCAGTGAGCAGCCCGAAAGCGCTCGGGGAGCTGGAGAAATAGGTGTGCACTCATAGACACCCCAAGCTGGGTAGTGGCCGGGGCGCGAACCCGCGACCTTCGGATCCATAGTCAAAAGCCCTGCCACTAGACCATCTTGGCTCCTAGATGTTTAGATCTGGACTAGCTAGTGATTGAAGTATGTATTTCCCTTATCATATCTTACTGCAATGCTGAGTTTTTTGTTTTGTATTATGTTGTTGTTGTTGTTGTTGTTGTTGTTGTTGTTGTTGTTTTGTTTTGTATGTGTGTGTTTTTTGTCTTTTTTTGTGTGAAAAAATCTAATATATCTATAAAAAAATAAAAAAAGTGATTTATCATTTTGTTTGCAAAAATGAACATATTTAAATGATTATATATAATAATAATAATAATAATAATAATAATAATAATAATAATTAATTCAATTTATAACACACTTTTTATTACTGAAAATCTCAAAGTGCTACACATATATTGAATGCTACACACATTCATTAACCGGTGGCGGCAGACTACCATGCAAGGTGCTTTCCAGTCCTACCGGGAGCAACTCAGGGTTAAGTGTCTTGCCCAAGGACACAACGACACATGGTGCGGGTCCCGGGAGTCGGGAGACGACTGCCATTACCACTACACCACGGCCGCCCTATATATATATATATATATATATATATATATATATATATATATATAGGAAGCGGTAAAGGTAGCGAGGCGGCTAATGCTAACCAGGCGAGCCTAGCTCATGAGGAAGCTAACCGGGTCTCTACCTCTGAAACAACGAGTGGAGCAGCGTCGGGTGTGCCCAGCAAGGTAGCTGTGGAGCTGGCTAAACTCTCAGCTCTTATCATAGAAAAGTCTGAAAGCCATGACAAGAAGCTTGAAGAAATACGAAAAACAACAAACGCAATTGAGAAGAAAATTGCGGACATCAACAGTCGGATTTCTGAAGTAGAGGACCGGCTGTGTTTTCTGGAGGATGCACACCAGAAGCAAGAGGCTAACCCTCCGGCTTCCAGCGCTGAAGTGGAGATACTGAGGGAGAAGATTGATGACATGGAGAACAGAGAACGTAGGAATAATTTGCGTTTTCTGGGTTTTGCTGAATCCTGTGAAGGAAATGACATCGTGGCATTTCTAAAAACAACTCTACCATCACTTCTCAACATTGATTTTCCCGGAGGATTGGATATAGAGAGGGCACACAGACTGGGTCCATCGCCTGAAGGTAAGGGCAATCGGCCCTCCCGTCCGAGACCTATCATTGCTCTATTTGGGAAATTTCAAGACCGTGAACGCATCACTAAAGCAGCTCGTGAAATGGGGAATGTGACCTGGGGAGAGAATCGGGTTATGGTGTTTCCTGATTACTCAACGCCAAACTCAGAAAATTTGATGACTGCAAAAAACTATTACATGAGAAACGTGTTCGCTTTTCTCTTAACTATCCAGCTGTGCTCACTGTGATGACGTCACAAGGACGTGTGCTCGTCGAGGACCATAAGGCAGCCCTGGCATATATTAGTACAATGGACACGTAATCCAGACTGTGCACACACACCTAGGGGGACATGATGGCAAGATTTACATTTTGGATATATATGGACACTTTAATATTGGGAACTCATCTTTCTGGTGAAAGTTTGGATTTACCTTGGACTTATGCGAATAGGATTGAAGACATTGATGGGGATTTTAAACCCCTGTTACCTTAATAAAAACCACACAAGATAAACAAGAGAACAGTGTTAAAACAGACAAACAACCTTGCAAGGGGGAAGGCTTTTTAATGTCTTTTGAAACTTAGTTTGGTCTCAAATACATTGTCCAGCACAATTCCGAATTGTACTGGACATGACAAGCTATTTAAACAAGAAGGAGGTGGAGTTGACAAGTTCTGACGTCTTACAGATAAAACAAACAAGTCATGGTTCTGATCCAACAAGAACATCTAATCCAAACATTGTCAAGGCTAGAAGACTGTCTTTTCTGTATCAAGGAGAAAAGCAAACAAACATGTTTGTACTATCAAATATAAGTGTTTAAAGGGAACAGAGAATATTTTATATAAGTGAGCTGGGTTATAATTATTGGGTCAGAGTAATTAGTTTTAGATGATAAATATTGAACATCTCCATCATTTCATCCTCTTTATCAAATATAAACTGATCATTATCAATTATGTGAGTGGTGTGGAAAACAACCCCTGAGGCCGAATTTCCAATTAGAGGCAAAAACTCACACCACCGTCCCGTGCCTCCACAGTAACGCCCTGACAACTCAGGATCACCTTTTTAGGATGGTTTGAGAGATTATAAAGTTTTGGAGAACTCTGTTGATTGTCATATTTCATGACTTATTTCAATGCTTGAGAGAAATAAAGATTTGAGGAGAATTTTGCAGTGAGTATGGTCTCACTTCATGGCTTATGTCAAAAGTTTTAAAAGGAATAATATATTTAGCAGGGATCAGTCTATTTACCCACAAAAACCAAGTTTTTCCAAAGAAATAGAACTTTTGAAAAGAAACATATATATATATAAAGAACTAATCTATTTGTGTTAAACAAATAAAAGAAATAAGCTATTTAATTTGTTTTAAAATAAAAAGAACCAATCTAATTTGTCTTAACCAAAAAAGAACCAATCTAATTTGTTTTAAACCAAAAAAAGAACCAATCTAATTTCTTTTAACCAAATAAAAAGAACCAATCTAATTTGTCTTAACCAAAAAAGAACCAATCTAATTTGTTTTTAACCAAAAAAGAACCAATCTAATTTCTTTTAACCAAATAAAAAGAACCAATCTAATTTGTTGTGTTAAACAATTAAATAGAACTTATACACTTTCAAAGGTGTGGGAAATAATTTTTAAACACACAACAAAATAGCCCTTTATGGGCACAAAAATAAAATAAATTTGAAACTTCTTTGATATCAACTATTGCCCAGGAAGGTGAAAACAACCGGTTTGAACTTAAAAAAAAAAATGAAATAGATCAAACATTCTCCTACACAGCATCCATCTTCTTCTGGTGTGGGAGGGGAAGGGTAAGTTCAGTGTCTGCCCAGGGGAGGGAGTGTCCAGTTTTCAGAACAAGTTCTTCCTGTTCCTGGGGGATTTGTTTGTGGCAAAAGTTCATTTCTGGGGGGAGTTTTTATTTAAAGTTCATTTTTTCTTCTTTGGGGAGAGCTTTTGTGCGCCCTATGGGCGGAGGGCATCATTAACTTCTTCAGACAGTGTGGTGTCATGTAGTCTTGTCCAGCTGCCTGTTCCTGGGTGTTTAGTCCATTCAGGCATGGGGTAGTCAGGTCACATGTCCTGACAAAGTGGGGAGCTTTGTTCTGACCAGATCCATCTCAAAACTGGCTCAGCGATTGCTCCAAACTTCTTTTTCAGGGGAGCTCCGGTCTCAGTTGTAGCATCTGCTGCTCTTTCTCTCGAGAAGACGGCTTGTTCTTTCCACCACCTGTTGGGGTCCTGTTCACCCTCGTTTCCAGCCGTCTCTAGCAGGACAGTCTGAGGCGGGATTCATTTCTGGGATCACTGGCAACTCCTCCTGAAGGAGTTCCGAAAATCCGTAGTCTTTCGAGAGAAGAACTGGACACCAAAAAACTTGCAAATTGTTAAATAAAACTTCAAGGCCCCCCCACTTGGATCTCATGAGCCAATTGTGGTTTGGGGAAGGCCTAACTGTGGGTAATTCCTTAGTGAGTTAAATCTGTTAACTTAAACTAAATTCTGTAATTGGCTATAATAATAATTGTTTCTTTAAACTTAAAATAAAATTCCATTCTTACTATCTAAAACATTTGTATTTAATGGCAAAAAACAACAACAACAAATGATTTCATTCTTCAGTGAAAATGAGTAATCACTCACTTTGATTTGGGGTTAGTTTTTAATTAGTAAGTTTTTTAATTAGTATGATCATTGTAAGGGAGTAGCGGGAGACGTTTTATACTTACTTAAAAATACTTTACCTTTCTCATAGTCTGTAGAAAAAGTCTAAACATACGTGCAACAAAAATAGAAAAGTACAAATAACATACATATAGACATACAATATATATACAGACATACAGACATATAGACAGACATATAGACATACATACATACATACAGTGCTGTAGTAATAAAGGATTTACAATACAAACATGTGGTTCATAAGCTCAAAATAAGTCCAGTCAGAGTCAGAGTCAGTCGTGTTTAAAAAAATACAGAACCACCACATTTCGAATCAACCTTTCAAATCAACCTTTTGAATAGATCCAAACTCCAGGGCATCCCCCATCTTTTTTTCTTTTTGGATCTGTTAAAAATAAATACCTGCTTATTAAATGACATATACAGTACCTGTTTATTAAACACCATATACAAAAGCAATGTGGTTCCTAGGTTTATCTGATTTATCCTACAATGCAACGTGCCAATTTTTCATTCTTCTTAAATTATTCTTTGAATGGCTACGCTGTTAAATATAAAAAATCTAAGAAGTTATTTTTGTATAACTGATGATCTAATCAATGTATGAGCTGTTTCCTTTATGAGCCATCATCAGTGTTTTTAGTGATTTATTCTTCTTTTTTTTTGTTATTTCTAGGAACACTTTCTAATATTCCCTTATTTCTTTAGTTATTTCTAGGAACACTTTCTAATTTTCCCTTATTGCATTATTATTTTTTGTTTTCCTGTCTGCTTTGCTTGTTTGTTTCTATTGTACAGCACCTTGGTTGGCCCTGCGTCTGCCTAAGTGCTCTATAAATAAAGTGGTATGGTATAAACAATCTAAGATTTGAAAGCATAAAGCTATAAAAATTGTTCTAAAAATGTCTTAATCAATTCCTTTGTGGAAAACCAGACCAACCAAAATGCACTCAGTTCAAGGGCAATTGCTATCCTTCCTTCAGCTCCACAAAACATTGCATGAATGTTTGTGGAGATACAATTTTAATCTGCAAAAAAAATATAAACATTAACTTGTTTCAGGGTTATGAGCTGGGATCATTATCCCTGTATCATCACGGAGTCGCATGAAGCGGAAAAATAAGTCGTCAGACCCACATAAGTACAATATAAACTACAAATTTTGTGGCCTCGCTCTAGCAGGCCATACCATGAGAATGTGCTCCATTTAAAATAAATTAATCATAGCAGACTGCAGTTTTGAAATACGATACCAGGGCATTGACAGATCTTCACAGATCCATACGGGGGGCATGACCTTTTACTGGACAGTTGGCATGGGTGACTTCAGGACCTGTTCTCATTTTCTTGTTGGAGAACGTGTTCAGACCACTCTTGTTACAGCATCCAGTGACCGCATATTCTGGCCATGCGTGTTCGATGACCCCGTTCTGACTGTTCTTTGACAAAATCTTTGCCTTTGCCTTGCTGACAGTCTCTTATCTTTGTGGACAGTCTTTTTGCTCGGATAAAAGTCCAGTGCACTGCCCTCGTTCAGTGCAATTATTTTTTAAGCCCCTCAAATGTTTATTTTGAGCAGGGCAGCGTGGGAGTCCAGCCATGGTGTTCTCAGTGAAGTCAGAGTGAGCCAGTTTCTGGACACGCCCTTAATATTAAATCTGATCTGATCCAATCAATAACCACAGTAGCTGTAATTCAAAAAATCAGACGTTGCATGTGTTTTTGACATGGTCCTAAATGCCTAAATGCATGAACTACTAACTATGTGTTCTGCAAAGTTTCGTGAGATTCATCAGACTTACGCTTCTTGCTCCACAAACACAGTGAGGCTGCTTCTAAAAAAAAAGAGAGAAAATAGAAAAATTTAAAAATCCTTAACAAACCAGGTTCAAAGTAATCATGTTATTTCTATAAGCATTTACCTTGAATAGAGTCACCTCTGTAATTCTGGTTTGCACAATGGAGTTTTAAAATGTTCATTTACATAAAAGTGAATTTTCAACAGAGGCATCCTTTTAATCTGATCTGCATAACAGATCTAAAATCTTTAGTTTACGTATGAGTAAAATCGTCAATTTAACCTGAAACCAGAAATTGTATTGTAGCCCAATTATATTTCAGAAAATATCATGCACTGTTTTCTAGGACCACCTTGATAGCATAAATGATAATTAGCCAATTCATTGAGTTTTCAAGATTACAAACTGAGATTCAAATTATGTCCTAAATAGAAAAGTATTGATTAAAATAAAAATGTGTATTCAGTCAAGGCGTGTCTGTGAGTGGTACTTCCCGTTTTAATATTCCATATTATTATTACTGTATACACAGCCCCAATCTGTTTGAATAAAAACACCCCTTCTTACTGCTGTCAAAGATTATGCATTGCATGGTCAAACGATATGTTATTCTAATTCCCTTTCAAATTTACCAGACCTCTTTCTGCCTTTAATGGTCATAATTTATGCAAATCAATATCAAAATTAGGTTTTAACAGTGAAATGTGTCTTTTACCCCTGGTGAGTTGGCTGGATTCTTGTGCGTATTTAACCTACTACCTGAAAAGTTCCTTCTAATATAGCATTTTTATTATTGGGAAGAGTGTGTTCTTTAACCTATTTAAATCAAAGATATTAATAACATCTTATTTAATATCAATGGGTATCTACATTATATAACTCCTAAAAGGAAACAGCTCTTAAAATCTACTTAACTGTGAAACAGCTTTTTAAAATCAATAAAACATTTTCAATGTATGCAAAAATCGTTTTAAAATGATGAATTTAAACTGAGCGTTTCAACTTACAATCTAGTCAAAATTTTATTTGACAACAATACTTATTTATTCTTTATAAGTGTCAAAGTTTTATCAATTTAGTTAAACTTTTAAAAGACAGAATTTACTGGCAAGTCTAAAAATAAATTTCTGCTAATTTTGTTTAAGACTTGTTATCCAAAAATGTCTAAACTTAATTTTAATCTGATTATGGTTGTTAATTCAAATTAACAAGCTTATCATAAAAGTTTAAATAGTCAATAATTGTATTCAATGCAGTATACTGGTAATACTTTCTCTGACCACTGTCTCCCACAGGAATTTTGTGAGTCGCTTACAGTGGTTTATTTGGCTTGCTTTGAATGTAAAGTCGCTTATTTGAGCTTGTTATTCTTTATTCTTTGTCTAGAGTGACAAGACCATGCTAAAATGAGCTCCAATAAGTGGGGGAAATATGGGGAATAAAATATAATAAAAATTGGAAAAAGGGTGCCCACTCAGCATGGTTAGCTGTTTAATTTTTTAGTTTATTTTTCAATTCGTGCGCATCTTTTATGGTTATCTGTCGTTGTCAATTGTTCTCATCACTCTTTGTTTAAAATTCAGGTCTCTCCTGTAAATGAGTCCCAGAGGCTCAATTGGTTTAATTTGTATAAACATGCAAAATGCATGTTTATTTTTTAGAGTAGATATGTTCTTCAAAGTGTTTAGCATAATTTTGTTGTTTATATGTAATACCATAATAAATGTATGTTCATACTGTTTAAAAACAGCATTTGTTCTACACAGTGGGGTGGGTTGCCAGTTAGCCAGTTTTGGGCTTGTTTAGGGCTTGTCGCTTGTTTCTGTCGCGAGATCTGGCAACACTGTTCAAAGTTCTCAAACACGACAAGGCCTCTTGTCGCTCCATTATCTACTATAACAAAAACTTACTAAAAACGGTAAGTGAATTCTCAGTTTCTATTTGCAGAGAAAACACAATTTTGAAACGTTCGGTTTCACAGTATGACTATCTATTTTACGGATTTAGACGGACGAGCGGAGCTTCGGCTGTCTGTTAGCATTAGCTTAGCTTTTCATTTCCGATAAAAAACGTAATTTTTGGATGATTTAAAATCGGATATTTCTTCGTCAGATTTTCATGATAAAAACGGATCTGTCCGCTTGGTTCAGCGAAACAATTTGGAGTGCTTCTCGCTAAAATTTTATTAAATCGGACCGCTCGTGTAAGCGCCAGGCCTACTGTTAAAACGTCCGAATTTAACGTTGTTAAGCCTTTAAAACCTAAAATATTTGGACTATAATTTTATAAACAAGTTTGATTAAATTCTAAAATCTCTGTGTAGCATTCGGCTACGTTCATGATTTAAGAAAAAGTATTTAAATATTTATTTTATATTTAACCATAAGTTTTTAGTTCCTGTATATCAGAGATGATTATGTAACCTTTTATAACTTTTCTTAATAGCAGGAAAAATACAATGGGAAATGTTTGCAATCAATCCTTTCTCAGTCACGTTTTAAATGGAATGCTGAATAAGAAAGTAATAATTTGTATTTATGTTCTCAGATCCACCAAGAATTCTTCAAGCAAGTCAATCAAATTTTTTGGTTTGTAAAATTATTTAAATAAAAATCTACTTCTTAACTAGCAATTTTAGTTCCTGTGCCATTCTTTTATTTATTTAATTTATTCTATTTATTTTTCATTAGTACTCTCTGCTTCCCCTAGCACAGTTACTTTTCTTGTAAGTAAATACAGTATAAATCTTCACACAGACGGGGGAAGGAGGGGGTGGGTGGAGGGATAAAGAGGGAGTGGGG
>JBBPBX010030314.1:14640-33749 GCA_038048925.1 Garcialebias charrua
AGGAGGGGAAGGTGGGGGGTGGGGGAAGGTTGTTAGTTTCTGCTTTGAAACTAAGTATTTTATAATGAAGGATAAAACAGCTGAAACTGTTTGTGTTTTGTCACTTAGCAAAATAACTCATGATCCACTAAATTATTTTTTGTAAACCTTCAAAAGTAATGAATGGTTGGACATCTACAATTAATTAACTTCTGTAGCGAACCCAATGATCCAAGTTTGCAATCAGGGTGGTGGGAGGGTGGGGGGTTCTGCCAAGCTATCTGGGGGAGGTGTAGATGCAGTTGCACCCATCTCAAGGTTATTAGCAGAAACACAAGTACTGTTTTAAAATAAAATAAAAACTTATCAGATGCTTTATCTCTCTGATTCATTCAGCCATATTTTTTGCTACTGACTAAAGTTCTATCTCTTTTTTCTTTCTTTCTTTTTGCCTTTAGACGGACAAACTCTTGTGTACAATCCGCTCATTCTCAATCAGTTCATCTGGACTATTGAGAATGAACTTTCTGGTCTTGTGTACAATATTTATTAATATATGTGAGCAAATAATATCAAACTAGAAACGTTTAGGTCCAATGAGATCACTTACACCTAACTTCCAAAATAGCAACTTCTCAAACACAAAAAACAAGGTACCTACTCACGTTCACACTCAGAGCAGTTAAACACAGAAAACAGGCTGCAGGCATGTTCAGCACGGGTGGGGGGGGGGTTGAGAAAGGCCCACAGATAACAGACCAGGAGCCACTGCCTACACACACACATACACACACACACAGGAAAATGGGAGGAAGAAAAAGGTTGCAGAGCTCCACAAACATAGGTTACACGTAAAAAAGGAACAGAAATGTCACAAAAAATATTTAAACAAACACAGAACGACGCGTCATATATAAAAATAAACGTTCTTGCCCCAATTTCTCTTCTCGCCTGGTCGGACACACTATGAACATCCAATGTAAGGTCTGGCGGTCAACCTTACATGTCTGGTCTCGGCTTATTATTTTGATCGCCCTCGCTTAAATACAGGTGTTCCCGGTCTCACAAGCTCTAACATATGAGGTTCCGGACCTACGAGAACATGTGCTTCGTGTTCTCACATATGAATTTTCATCTTACGAGCACCTCGCAGGAACGGAACCTGCTCGTAAGTCGGGGACCACCTGTATAGAAAAAGATCTTGGTCCTACCAACTAATGAAATGCGCAAAAATTCGCTTAGTTTTTGAATAACAGACACCTCACTAAAAATTTCAAGTCATCGGCTCAGGGTGAACTAGTTCCTGTTACTGTACTTAAATTGTTTTAAGAAATGACGTATCAACAAACACATTTTAACACACATTCTTGTTGACCTGTGCAATGTCTGGAAATCTCCGCCAACCCGACCCTGATCGCACCAAATGGACAGAGGAAGCTGGCCAGAGACAAACCCACTGGACTTTCTGTCATATTTACCGTGCCTCGCAGCTGGGCTCTGTTCGGAGGTCACCAGGAGCAGTTATGGGGAGAATGGGTTTTCGGCACCATAATGATGGGGATTTTAAACCCCTGTTACCTTAATAAAAACCACACAAGATAAACAAGAGAACAGTGTTAAAACAGACAAACAACCTTGCAAGGGGGAAGGCTTTTTAATGTCTTTTGAAACTTAGTTTGGTCTCAAATACATTGTCCAGCACAATTCCGAATTGTACTGGACATGACAAGCTATTTAAACAAGAAGGAGGTGGAGTTGACAAGTTCTGACGTCTTACAGATAAAACAAACAAGTCATGGTTCTGATCCAACAAGAACATCTAATCCAAACATTGTCAAGGCTAGAAGACTGTCTTTTCTGTATCAAGGAGAAAAGCAAACAAACATGTTTGTACTATCAAATATAAGTGTTTAAAGGGAACAGAGAATATTTGATATAAGTGAGTTGGGTTATAATTATTGGGTCAGAGTAATTAGTTTTAGATGATAAATATTGAACATCTCCATCAGACATTATGGGTGAAGTATACATTTTCTCTTTTTTGATTTTGAAGTTTGAGCTCTGATAGACCTCTGAGTATTATTAAGTTATTTGCATTTAATTTTTACCTACGTTGGTGTTTGCTCCTTACTCAATTAAATTTGTTAAGGATTATCTGGTGTTTTGAATGTTTAGCTCCTTTTTTTGTATTTTATGGATGTGAGTTCTAAGTTGTTCTGCATAATATTCTGCTTAATTGCATATTATCCATCCATGTTGTTTAAGGAGGGGTGGGGAAGGTGGTGAGCTCTGGGCAGCATAGGTTAAGTGTATGATTGCGGACCAAAGTAAGGGTTGGTTACTAGGCTTGTTATAGATTAACCGATTCGACCGGATATCCGGTTTGACAAGCTAGCGATGTGGTTGCATCGGTAGCAGCCACGTAAACCGACAGCAACCAGCCACAAATCCAGAGATGAACCGGTTAAAAAGACACGGACCGGTTAGGGACCGGTTATCGCGAGACTTGCTGGGTTTTACAATGCGTTTCTAAAACAACGCGAGAGCGAAGCTATTCTCACGCATGCGCCATAGCTCACCAAGAGCACGAGCGAGCATGGATGTAAACAGTAGCCGCGCGCTAGCGAGTCACCGCGAAAGATTTTCAACACATCAGCCAGACAAAAATCTAAAGTGTGGAACGTTTTCGGGTTTTACTAGAAGGACGGAAAACTCGACAAAAGCCACGCTATTTGTAATCTATGTAGCGCACCTCCGAAGTACACTGGTAGCACAACAAACCTCGACCAACATGCAACGAGGAAACACAGAGAGGAGTACTGCAAACTTCTCAAGCCTCACAACAACGAGCAGGATCATGCAGCTGCCACACACAAAGCGACGGGTAACGTTATCACTAAATTTTACGGGCAACTCAGTGATAGTTCACGAGCTACACAGGCCTTGAAGATCTCTTCCACACTGTTTTAAGTCCCTGCCCTTCCTCAGTAGCAGTGATAACTCCTGTCAATGAGCCCACAGAATGGGTGAACAGTCTTGTTGTTACACAGAAGGATAAACACGTTGTTGGACCCTAACTGCGTTGTCTCAGCCTTCACCTATAATATAAGCTGCATGACTATGACCCACAGCCATACAAGATTAATAAGAAGCATAAAGCTACAACAGCCATGATGCAGAGAGGACATTCACAAGCCTATCAGCAAAAACAACATCCCTACATCACAAGGTAAAACCCCCAGCACACTGTCAAAATACATCTTACAGCCTGCTGTGTTTTGTTGCTGTCACTAGATTTATTCTGCCTACTGTTTTTTGATTGTTTACACTGCATTTAACCATACTGTACAGTGTACACTAAATGTAATGTCATGTTTTATTTCTAGGTAACGGGGGATTCAGTTCAGAGAGGTCCAGTGCAGACTGAACCTGCAAATGGAGATTTGGACGGCTGCAATGATGCACCCCAGACCCAAGATGAGCATAAAGGTTTGTGTTTTATAACTTGTGATCAAGAATGAGCTGACTTTGTCTTAAACTTGTGCAGCAGTCATTGTATCAGCATAAAACACATTCACTATAATGAGAGAATCTGCATGCATGCACAGAAAGAGTTAAATAATCATCATGATGATAATGATATATCTTTTACACATGTACACGAGTCCCTACATAAATAAATTCTGAACATCAGATGAAGATTTTTACATAAAATGGTAAAGTCAGTAAAAATAAAACTTCATGGCAAACATAGCCAGTAATATATGGTGCATGTTTTCTATTTCAGATGATGAACCACCTTGTAAAAAGAAGAAAACGTCAGCGCTGGGCAAGCTGTTGGGAGACTTTGAAGTGAGGATGGCAACTAGATCTGTGAGGGACCAGACCAATGAAGAAGTCAAGAGGTACAGAGAGTGTGAGGTACAGAGAGCATGTTTTTATATTAATCCGTGCCCACCTGCTCACACAAACTCATGTTCGTGCTGCTGTTGTTAGGCGTACTGTTCTTGCATTATGTTTTGTATTATCAAGTTCAAGTGTTTATTTGTCATATGCAGGTTAACACAGGGTTAACTTAGTACAATGAAATGCTCAGGATGAGAAAAAACGATTTTGACTGGCTAAAAAACACACAACAAGCAAACAGGAAATACTAAAGCATGCAATAAGGGTACAAAATAAACTACCAAAAAGTGAAACGGTAATTATAATATTTACAAAGTTTCTGAAGAGAAAAATAGTAAACAACATGGTAGAATTTTAACGGTGTAGCAGCAGGATGAATTTGTGTGAATAACTATTTCAAGGTAGTAATGAAATATAAGCTAAAATGCACATGATCTATATTGCACATAACTACCAAACTACAGGTTGTGTGACAGGTTATTTGCACAACAGGTTATTGCACACACAGGAGTTTTGTGCTTAGCTTATTCCTGGGTTTTTTTCCCTAGTGATTTTTATTTTATTACATGCTGCTGTAACCATTTGTGCCTTTTATATTTTTTCTGTATTTTCTGTAGGAAATTTTCTTTTAGCTGGTCTTTAGGTCCATGTTTAAAAATAAACACATTTAACATGTGATTATTTTGTTTGGCTTTTTACTTTATTTTTACCAGTGCTTTACAGCACCCTTTTAGATATGATATATGTGGACTTTTACAAATTTAAAAATGCTCTAAGAATGTCACATTGATAGAAATGGTCCTTTTTCTTTCATAATGAAATATTTGTCTACCGGTACATCAACAAATATTAAAACGTAGAATTATTTGAAGTTTAATCTAATCGAATCGAACCGAATCGCTTTTACACTGCACCGAATCGAACCGAATCGCTTTTACACTGCATCGAATCGAATCGAATCGTTCCGTTTTTACAATAAATCGTTTTTGAATCGAATCGTAACCCTTGTATCTAGATGTGAATCGAATCGTCTGTCACACAGAGATGTACAACCCTATTGGTTACCCAAGTATAATTTAGTTAGAAATATTCTGAAAGTTCTTATTGACTTGGGAGTTGTTGGGTGGGGGGTTGTGTTTGGTGTTTGGGGGTTTGTGTGTTTTTTATTTTTATTTTTTTGCTCTGCCCTAGGATGTTAATATTGAGAGTATGTTTACAGTATTATTTGCTTTACATACATCGAGAAGTTTTCATTCAGTAGTAATAATTTGAGTTTTATGAGCTGGAATGTCAAAGGGTTAAACAATGTTGTAAAGAAAAGGAAAATATTGTCCTTTATCAAAGCTAAGAAATGCCATATTGTATTTATTCAGGAGACACATCTGTCCCTGCTGGAATCAAACAGACTAGGTGCAGGCTGGGTGGGCTTTGTGGGTGCTAGTTGTGGCAACAGTAAAAGCAGAGGTGTTGCTACACTCATTGATAGTCATCTGCAGTTTAAATGCTTGAAGCAGAGCAAAGATACAGAAGGAAGGATGTTTCTGATGTTGTGCGAAATCCAAGGGGAAAAAAAATATTTTGGCAAATGTATATGCACCTAATGTTGATGACCCTTCTTTTTTTGGACAACTGGAGAAGAAAATAATGGATTTGGGAATTATCCCGTTATTGCAGCGGGAGACTTTAATGAGGTGATGGACATGACGTTAGACAGAAGCGCGGTGATATCGTGCACCCCAAAAACACATACTGCACTTAAAGGTTTATGCGAAGCCGGTGGTCTTGTTGATGTTTGGCGTTTACAAAATCCTTCTGGAAGGAACTACACTTTTTACTCTCCTCCTCATGGATCTTTTTCAAGAATTGATTTTTTTCTGGTTACCCAATCATTAATGACAGCGGTCGCCTCTACTAACATTGGGAACATAGTACTTTCAGATCATAGTCCTATCTATCTCTACATGACTGCGGTCAGTACTATTGTGAGAAGTCTTAGATGGAGGTTAAATTCTAGTCTCCTACTGGATGAAGCTTTTAAAGATTCCCTCAAATCACAAATTAAATTTTACATCGACACTAACGTTCCCTCAGCTCCATCTGCTGGAGTGGCGTGGGAGGCGCTGAAGGCATATTTAAGGGGTCATATCATTCAGCAAGCTTCATTTAAAAAAAATAAAAATAAAATTAGTTGATTTAGAAAGACAAATTGAGATCATAGAGTCTGATTTCAAAAGGAACCCTTCCTCAGTAAATTTAAACAAACTTACAAAATTGAAGTATGAATATAATACAATTATGTCAGAAAATGTTGAATTTAGTTTATTTCGCGCCAGGCAAAAATATTTTGAAGAAGGAGATAAGGCGGGTAGGCTATTAGCTAGGTATATTAAGCAGAGAGAAGCAATGAGCTCCATCTCAGCTGTTAGGGATGGAAATGGTCAGCTGGTCTCAGACCCCCATGAAATAAATTTAGTATTTAGTGATTACTATAACCCAAAGATCGGTCCAAAGTAATAACACGCTGTAGAAGTTTGTAAAGCTCTGGATCTACATCCATATTCATTGTTGATGTGTTGCTTTAAAGTACTCGAGCCGCACTACGACATCCCATCACGTCAACACTTCAAACAAAAAGTTGTAGAAGCATTTTATGGAAGAAAAAACAAAACTAAAACTGATATTGTCAACAAGCCCTGGACCAGAGTAAAGCCCTGCCACATGCTGACCGAGAGATTCAACCACATTTTAACAGAAATTATGGCTATTCAAGAAGAGGTATTATTTTATTATTTTTATTATCTAATTAACTTTTTTAATTATAATCTTATTAACTCCTTTTTTAACCTCTTTGTGTTTATTTCCAGTCTGGGACAGAGATAGCAGCAGAGTTTTCTTCCTCTTCAGGGAAATCCACCAGAGATCACCTCCAGTTAAGACGTCTGTGATGACTGAACTCTGAACTTTTCCAGGGACCTGTCCCACCTGTGGGAGCAGGTCCAAGAGGTTGTGAGTAATGAGACCAAATACAGCCACATTGCAAAATTAGCAAAGTGCTACCTCTCTATTCATTCTACTGTTGTTAGTGAGCGGTTTTCTCCACCGCTGGAGATATTCACTGCAGCTAGATCTGTGCTTTAGAAATTGTGGACAAGTTGGTCTTTTTGGCCAAAAAACTTAAAACTTGATTAGTTGGATTGTAAACAGTCAGTTGCTGCTTATTGTTCTGGTTCTGACTGTTAATGTATTTATTAAGATTTTTATTATTGTTAGTATAATTTATTTATTGTAAAGAGTGCTGTTTATTTAAAATGTCATCCAAATGGGTTGCTTTTATTTATTTGTATACAAACATATTGTTTACTTGACATATTTTTAAAATAAACATTTTGTAAGTCTTTATTTTGGCTTCTTTTTGTACTGAAAATGTATCGAACCAAGCCCTCCTTGAAACTGTACTGAACCAAAATGTGATTTTAGCGTACCGTTACACCCCTATTTGTTACCGTCTCTTTTTGTCTAGTATACAGAAATATGCTGAACATCTTTACCCCCCTTCTGTCCATTTTGCTTTTGACGGCATGTAGGCTTCTTTGGCTTTGCTGATGTAAATATTGTCTAGTTAGGAGTGTAGGAGGATCATATGTCATTTGTCATCTTCATTTAGTAAAGCTATTTTACAAATGTCATGAATTTCTCTTACAATGTCAGCTTCTCTTTGTTTGCTGAGTTGACTTGAAATTTGATAAATTAAATTTAAATTTGAGAATTATATTTCAAGTGATCCCACTTCACTCTATAATTTGATAGTGATGAGTCTTTGTTTAACTCAACAATTGTTCTGTTTATGTCCTGACAAAAGTGGTCATGATTAAGGAGATTCAAACTTCTTCTTCTTCTTCTTCTTTCGGCTTTTCCCTTTTCAGGGGTCGCCACAGCGAGTCATCCTCCTCCACCTCACTCTGTCCTCTGCATCCTCTGTCCTCACTCCAACTACCTCCATGTCCTCTCTAACTGCATCCATATATCTCCTCTTTGGTCTCCCTCTTTGTCTTTTTCCTGGCAGCTGCATTTCTAACATCCTTCTACCAATATACCCACTGTCCCTCCTCTGGACATGTCCAAACCATCTCAGTCTGGCCTCCCTAACTTTATCTCCCAGTTGTTCAACATGTGCTGTACCTCTGATGATCTCATTCCTGATCTTATCCATCCTTGTCACTCCTAAGGAGAACCTCAGCATCTTCATTTCTGCCACTTCCAGTTCTTTCTCCTGTCTTTTTGTCAATGACACTGTCTCCAGACCATACAACATAGCTGGTCTCACCACTGTCTTGTAAACTTTTCCTTTGACCTTTGCTGACACCTTTTTGTCACAAATCACTCCTGAAACTTTTCTCCATCCACTCCATCCTGCCTGGACTCTCTTTTTCACCTCTTTACCACATTCCCCATTTTCCTGGACAGTGGACCCCAAGTACTTGAAGTCCTGCACCTTTGTGACCTCTGCTCCTTGTAGCCTCACTGTTCCACTGGCCTCCCTCTCATTCACACACATGTACTCTGTCTTACTACGACTGACTTTCATTCCTCTTCTTTCAAGAGCATACCTCCACCTCTCCAAGTTCTCTTCCACTTGTTCCCTGTTCTCACCACAGATCACAATGTCATCTGCAAACATCATAGTCCATGGGGATTCCTGCCTGACCTCATCTGTTAGTCGGTCCATCACCAGAGCAAACAAGAAGGGGCTCAGAGCCGATCCTTGATGCAATCCCACCTCCACCTTGAAGCTATCTGTCACTCCCACAGCACATCTCACCACTGTCCTGCTGTCCTCATACATGTCCTGTACCAGTCTAACATACTTTTCTGCCACTCCAGATTTCCTCATGCAATACCACACCTCTTCTCTTGGTACCCTGTCATATGCTTTTTCTAAATCCACAAACACACAATGGAGTTCTTTCTGACCCTCTCTGTACTTCTCTATCAACATCCTCAAAGCAAAGATGGCATCTGTGGTGCTCTTTCTTGGCATGAAACCATACTGCTGCTCACAGATAGTCACATCTTGTCTAAGTCTTGCTTCCACAACTCTCTCCCAGATCTTCATTGTGTGGCTCATCAACTTAATTCCCCTGTAGTTGCTACAACTCTGTACATCACCCTTGTTCTTAAAAATGGGAACCAGCACACTTCTTCTCCATTCTTCAGGCATTTTCTCACCCTCAAATATTCCATTAAATATTTGAGTCAAAAACCTCACTGCCATCTCTCCAAGACATTTCCAAACCTCCACTGGTATGTCATCAGGTCCTACTGCCTTCCCCTTCTTCATTCTTTTCAGAGCTTTCCGGACTTCACCCTCACTAATCTTTCCCACTTCCTGGTCCACAGTTTCTATTACCTCCACTCTTCTTTCTCTTTCATTCTCTTCATTCATTAGCTCCTCAAAGTAATCCTTCCATCTTCCCATCACACTCTCCTCACTTGTTAGAACATTCCCATTCCCATCTTTAATAAGCCTAACCTGCTGCACATCCTTTCCAGCCTGATCCCTCTGTCTTGCCAATCGGTACAAGTCCTTCTCGCCCTCTTTAGTGTCCAGTCTCCCATATAACTCATTGTACGCCCTCTGCTTTGCCTTAGCTACTTCCCTCTTTGCTCTATGTCCCATCTCCTTATATTCCTGTCTCCTCTCTTCAGTCCTCTCACTGTCATATTTCTTCTTGGCTAATCTCTTTCTTTGAATGGCGTCCTGCACTTCACTATTCCACCACCAGGTTTCCTTATCATCTATTCTCTGTCCAGATGACACACCAAGTACCTTCCTACCTGTCTCTCTAATTACTGTTGCTGTAGTAGCCCAGTCACTTGGAAGCTCTTTCTTACCACCCAGAGCCTTTAACAGCTCGTCTCTGAATTTCTCACAACATTCTTCCTTCCGTTTCCGGAGACCCACCTGGATCCTGACCTCGGGGACAGCAGCGGTCCCCTGCTTCGTACCACAGGCCCAAAGGTGGACTTGTGCGGATCAGGTTCAAAAGTCCTGTACCGGACCTGTGTCAAGGTGCTGAACAAGAGGACTCTGCACAACAGGGCTATCAGTGTCTGGGACAACAAGTTCGGAGAACAGAAGCCCCAGTGGAGAACACTCTATAAACTTCCGATAAAAAAACGGACTGGTGACCTTCAATGGAGGGTCCTTCATGGCGCCATTGCAACGAACTCTTTTTTATCTATCATCAGTCCTGGAGTTTTAAACGAGTGTCCTTTTTGCAGTTTATCAGAGAATGTTTTTCACGTTTTTATAGATTGTGCACGACTAACAGTTTTTTTTAATCTCTTAATACAGATTTTTAACCTTTTTGACACACTTTTTACCCATTCAGTTTTCATTAATGGTGTATTTTACAGCAGAGCTACTAAAGACAAGTCCCAACTTTTAAATTTTTTAATCGCTGAGGCAAAGATGGCAATTTATTTGTCTCGCAGGGACAGACTGCAGGATGGACCTCACCTTGATGCTGTGTCTCTGTGGAGGTGCAACGTCAAGGCCAGACTGGCCTTGGAGTTTCACTTCCACAGAGACACTGGGGATTTAAAAATGTTTATGAAACTGTGGGGGTTCAAAAACATCTTATGTACCATTTCTGATCAGAAAGAACTAAACTACAACGAGCTTTTAATGTAAACAACTAATTTTAAGCTTGTCCTGATCATGTTTTTAATACTGTGTGAATAAAGTTTTGTTAAAAATCAAAAAAATCTTCCTTCTTTAGCTTCCACCATTTGGTCTTCTTCTCTGGTTTTACTCTTTTTCTCTTCTTCGCAACAACAGTAATTCTACACACAACCATCCGATGCTGTCTGGCCACGCTCTCCCCTGCCACAACCTTACAGTCTCCAATCTCTCTCAGGTTTCCTCTTCTACACAGAATGTAATCGACCTGTGTACTCCTTCCTCCACTCTTATAGGTCACTCTATGTTCCTCCCTCTTTTGGAAATAGGTATTGACTATAGCCATTTCCATTCTCTTGGCAAAATCCACCACCATCTGTCCTTCCTGGTTTCTTTCCTTGACACCAAACCTACCCATCACTTCCTCATCCCCTCTGTTTCCTTCACCAACATGTCCATTCAGGTCTGCTCCAATCACCACTCTTTCCTCCCTGGGAATACTCTCTATCACTTCATCCAAATCTTTCCAAAATTTATCTTTCTCCTCCCCATCACATCCAACCTGTGGAGCATAACCACTTACTATGTTTAGCATCAGACCTTCTACTTCTACCTTTAGACACATCACCCTATCTGACACTCTCTTCACATCTACTACATTCTTTGCCAACTCCTCCTTCAGGACCACCCCTACTCCATTTCTCTTTCTATCCACACCATGGTAAAACAGTTTGAACCCTGCTCCAATACTGCGAGCCTTGCTGCCCTTCCACTTGGTCTCTTGGACACATAAAACATCTACCTTTCTTCTCTGCATCATGTCAGCCAGCTCTCTACCTTTGCCTGTCATTGTCCCCACATTTAGAGTTGCAACCCTCAGTCCTACATTCTTCACTTTCCTCCTCTCCCTCTGTCTCCTGACACATTTTCCTCCTCGGCGTCTTCGACTAACAGTAGTATAATTTCCGCCGGCACCCTGTTTGTCAACAGCACCGGTGGCGGACGTTGTTAACCCGGGCCTCGACCGATCCGGTATGGTTTCACTTTGATGAACTCGCATTATGGTTTTGGCAAACCAAGGAGATTCAAACTGAATTGTCCAAATCCTTTGGCGCGCCTTTGTGCATTTGTAGGAGTTAAAGTGAGTTTATTAATACAGTGATCAGTAAGTGGTAGAGCAGAGTCAGTAGAGTTAACTTCTAGGCCATGTGTAATATCTAATACAAGCCAAAAGTTTAGTCTAGATTTAATTGTTCCATCTGGTTTTACACAAGTTAAAAATTTGTGCCTCTGGATGTAAAGTGTGCCATGTATCTTTCAACTTGAACTCATTACAAAATTCAAACAAAATGGAGTTGTAATGATGATTTTGCATATTTGATTGACATCTATCAAGACATTTGTCCATTACCATATAATGGTCTCCTCCAAAAAATAATTTCACAGTTTACATATATCTGAGACAGGCCTTTTAAAGCATTGCTCAATTCTGTAAAGTTTTTTTTTTGTGTGTGACCATTGTAACTATATATTACTGTATTATAAAACAAACCTCTAAATATGCATCATTCACCACCAAAAGTTTACTCTATAATTTGTTATAAATAAGCAAAATCAGTTGTTTTTATTGATAACAATTACAAGTTGTTAGTTTACTTTCAGACATTGACGAGTACAATTGAGGCAGTTTGTCTCACAATGGCTATGGATGGATATAAATTCAAACTTAGTTCATATGAACACTACATGCTCTCGTCAATATTTAATTTATTTTTGTGCATTACTGATAAAACAGCTTGACAAATCTCAGGAAAAACCATGTAATATTGGATCATTTTCCTCGATAAATGACCAAGTATAATATTTTGTCTCATTTGTTTAACTGGGTTCTCTTTATCTACTTATAGGACTTGTGTGAAAATCTGATGATGTTTTAGGTCATTTTTATGCAGAAATTTATAAAGTTTTAAAGGCTTCACAAACTTTCAAGCATCGCTGTATGTGTGAATTTAAAGTTATAATTGTGCCTGATGTTCACATTTTCTGTGGTCCCTGCAGATGTTCAGCAGATGGTTCTGATTAAAGAAGCTCCTGAAGTACAGATGCTTGGGATGGATCAACAGGATCCAGAGACCCTCAACATAAAGGAGGAAGATGAGGAACTGTGGACCAGTCAAGAGGGAGAGCAGTTTTGTGTGAAAACAGAGACTGATGACCCCGGGTTTGCATTCACTGCTGTTCCTTTGAAGAGTGAGGAAGATGAAGAGAAACGTCTATTTTTACAGCTTCATCAGCACCAAGTAAAAGAGGAAGATCTTCCAACCAGCAGTTCAGCTGACCAGATGAAAGCATCAACTGGTGGAGAGGACTGTGGAGGAGCAGAGACTACCAGGAACCCAGATCTAAATACTTATGGAGATGATTGCAGCTCTTCAGAGACTGAAGTCAGTGAGGATGATGAAGGTGATGATGTGAATGACTCTGACTCTCAGCTAAAAGACTTATCAGACTCTGGGTCAGAACCTGAAGACGGTGACAAAGACTGGAAGAAGAGCAGAGCTCCTGAGTCAGGCGTAAACACTGTCAACAAATCTTGCAGCTTCACTGAGCACGGGAAACAATTTCACAAGACAAGTCAGTCAGTGATGTCTTCAAGTTGTTTGGTTGTCAAGGAATGTGTTGAAGTGAAGAAAACTGGAGGCTCAGTCGAGAAAACACAGTCAAGACAGACCTCATTTAGTTGTAAAGACTGTGGAAAAAGATTTAACAGAAAGGGTAATCTAAACAAACACATGATAGTTCACACAGGACAGAAAGCATTTGCTTGTGATCTTTGTGGACAAAGGTTTGGACGGAAGTCAACTTTAAACACACACATGATAGTTCACACAGGACAGAAAGCATTTGTTTGTGATCTTTGTGGACAAAGGTTTGGACAGAAGTCAAATTTAAACACACACATGATAGTTCACACAGGACAGAAAGCATTTGCTTGTGATCTTTGTGGACAAAGGTTTGGACAGAAGTCAATTTAAACAAACACATGATAGTTCACACAGGACAGAAAGCATTTGTTTGTGATCTTTGTGGACAAAGGTTTGGACACAAGTCACATTTAAACACACACATGATAGTTCACACAGGACAGAAAGCATTTGCTTGTGATCTTTGTGGACAAAGGTTTGGACAGAAGTCACATTTAAACACACACATGATAGTTCACACAGGACATAAAGCATTTGCTTGTGATCTTTGTGGACAAAGGTTTGGACGGAAGTCACATTTAAACACACACATGGGGATCCACATCAGAGAAAAGCAGTTTAACTGAATAATAACCTTTGTTTTGTCTTTTAAATCTCATATAAAATAACACATTCCTTTCAGTAATGTTTTTTCTTTGTACCTTTATTATCAAACGTTTGATTTTTTTTTTACTCAAATGTATTCATTTTTAAAATACAACACAAAACTATATAACAAAGTAAGTTCATCCATCCATCCATCCATTTTCGTCCGCTTATCCGGGGTCGGGTCGCGGGGGTAGCAGCCTAAGTAGGGAGGCCCAGACTTCCCTCTCCCCAGCCACTTGGAGCAGCTCCTCTGGGGGAATCCCAAGGCGTTCCCAGGCCAGCCGAGAAACATAGTCCCTCCAGCGTGTCCTGGGTCTTCCTCTGGGTCTCCTCCCGGTGGGACATGCCCGGAACACCTCACCAGGGAGGCGTCCAGGAGGCATCCTAACCAGATGCCCGAGCCACCTCAACTGGCTCCTCTCGATGTGGAGAAGCAGCGGCTCTACTCCGAGTCCCTCCCGGATGACTGAGCTTCTCACCCTATCTCTAAGGGAGAGTCCAGACACCCTGCGGAGAAAACTCATTTCAGCCGCTTGTATCCGAGATCTCGTTCTGTCGGACATAACCCAGAGCTCATGACCATAGATGAGGGTGGGAACTAGGGTTGTACATCTCTGTGTGACAGACGATTCGATTCACATCTAGATACAAGGGTTACGATTCGATTCAAAAACGATTTATTGTAAAAACGGAACGATTCGATTCGATTCGATGCAGTGTAAAAGCGATTCGGTGCAGTGTAAAAGCGATTCGGTTCGATTCGATTAGATTAAACTTCAAATAATTCTACGTTTTAATATTTGTTGATGTACCGGTAGACAAATATTTCATTATGAAAGAAAAAGGACCATTTCTATCAATGTGACATTCTTAGAGCATTTTTAAATTTGTAAAAGTCCACATATATCATATCTAAAAGGGTGCTGTAAAGCACTGGTAAAAATAAAGTAAAAAGCCAAACAAAATAATCACATGTTAAATGTGTTTATTTTTAAACATGGACCTAAAGACCAGCTAAAAGAAAATTTCCTACAGAAAATACAGAAAAAATATAAAAGGCACAAATGGTTACAGCAGCATGTAATAAAATAAAAATCACTAGGAAAAAAAACCCAGGAATAAGCTAAGCACAAAACTCCTGTGTGTGCAATAACCTGTTGTGCAAATAACCTGTCACACAACCTGTAGTTTGGTAGTTATGTGCAATATAGATCATGTGCATTTTAGCTTATATTTCATTACTACCTTGAAATAGTTATTCACAAAAATTCATCAAATTCATCCTGCTACACCGTTAAAATTCTACCATGTTGTTTACTATTTTTCTCTTCAGAAACTTTGTAAATATTATAATTACCGTTTCACTTTTTGGTAGTTTATTTTGTACCCTTATTGCATGCTTTAGTATTTCCTGTTTGCTTGTTGTGTGTTTTTTAGCCAGTCAAAATCGTTTTTTCTCATCCTGAGCATTTCATTGTACTAAGTTAACCCTGTGTTAACCTGCATATGACAAATAAACACTTGAACTTGATAATACAAAACATAATGCAAGAACAGTACGCCTAACAACAGCAGCACGAACATGAGTTTGTGTGAGCAGGTGGGCACGGATTAATATAAAAACATGCTCTCTGTACCTCACACTCTCTGTACCTCTTGACTTCTTCATTGGTCTGGTCCCTCACAGATCTAGTTGCCATCCTCACTTCAAAGTCTCCCAACAGCTTGCCCAGCGCTGACGTTTTCTTCTTTTTACAAGGTGGTTCATCATCTGAAATAGAAAACATGCACCATATATTACTGGCTATGTTTGCCATGAAGTTTTATTTTTACTGACTTTACCATTTTATGTAAAAATCTTCATCTGATGTTCAGAATTTATTTATGTAGGGACTCGTGTACATGTGTAAAAGATATATCATTATCATCATGATGATTATTTAACTCTTTCTGTGCATGCATGCAGATTCTCTCATTATAGTGAATGTGTTTTATGCTGATACAATGACTGCTGCACAAGTTTAAGACAAAGTCAGCTCATTCTTGATCACAAGTTATAAAACACAAACCTTTATGCTCATCTTGGGTCTGGGGTGCATCATTGCAGCCGTCCAAATCTCCATTTGCAGGTTCAGTCTGCACTGGACCTCTCTGAACTGAATCCCCCGTTACCTAGAAATAAAACATGACATTACATTTAGTGTACACTGTACAGTATGGTTAAATGCAGTGTAAACAATCAAAAAACAGTAGGCAGAATAAATCTAGTGACAGCAACAAAACACAGCAGGCTGTAAGATGTATTTTGACAGTGTGCTGGGGGTTTTACCTTGTGATGTAGGGATGTTGTTTTTGCTGATAGGCTTGTGAATGTCCTCTCTGCATCATGGCTGTTGTAGCTTTATGCTTCTTATTAATCTTGTATGGCTGTGGGTCATAGTCATGCAGCTTATATTATAGGTGAAGGCTGAGACAACGCAGTTAGGGTCCAACAACGTGTTTATCCTTCTGTGTAACAACAAGACTGTTCACCCATTCTGTGGGCTCATTGACAGGAGTTATCACTGCTACTGAGGAAGGGCAGGGACTTAAAACAGTGTGGAAGAGATCTTCAAGGCCCGTGTAGCTCGTGAACTATCACTGAGTTGCCCGTAAAATTTAGTGATAACGTTACCCGTCGCTTTGTGTGTGGCAGCTGCATGATCCTGCTCGTTGTTGTGAGGCTTGAGAAGTTTGCAGTACTCCTCTCTGTGTTTCCTCGTTGCATGTTGGTCGAGGTTTGTTGTGCTACCAGTGTACTTCGGAGGTGCGCTACATAGATTACAAATAGCGTGGCTTTTGTCGAGTTTTCCGTCCTTCTAGTAAAACCCGAAAACGTTCCACACTTTAGATTTTTGTCTGGCTGATGTGTTGAAAATCTTTCGCGGTGACTCGCTAGCGCGCGGCTACTGTTTACATCCATGCTCGCTCGTGCTCTTGGTGAGCTATGGCGCATGCGTGAGAATAGCTTCGCTCTCGCGTTGTTTTAGAAACGCATTGTAAACCCAGCAAGTCTCGCGATAACCGGTCCCTAACCGGTCCGTGTCTTTTTAACCGGTTCATCTCTGGATTTGTGGCTGGTTGCTGTCGGTTTACGTGGCTGCTACCGATGCAACCACATCGCTAGCTTGTCAAACCGGATATCCGGTCGAATCGGTTAATCTATAACAAGCCTAGTGGGAACGTAGATCGATCGGTAAATTTAGAGCTTTGCCTTTTGACTCAGCTCTCTCTTTACCACGACAGACCAATACAGCGCCCGCTTCACTACGGACGCTGCACCTATCTGCCTATCGATCTCGCGCTCCAGTTTTCCCTCATTCGTGAACAAGACCCCGAGATACTTAAACTCCTCCACTTGGGGCAGGACCTCCTCCCCGACCTGGAGAAGGCATGCTACCCTTTTCCGGCTCAAGACCATGGCCTCGGATTTGGAGGAACTGATCCTCATCCCGGCCGCATCACATTCAGCTGCAAACCGCTCCAGCGAAAGCTGTAGATCACGAACTGATGAAGCCAATAGGACCACATCATCTGCAAAAAACAGAGAAGCGATTCTAAGGCCACCAAAACGGATCCTCTCAACACCTTGGCTGTGCCTAGAAATTCTGTCCATAAAAGTTATGAACAGAATCGGTGACAAAGGGCAACCTTGGCGGAGTCCAACTCTCACAGGAAACGAGCCTGACTTACTGCCAGCGATGCGGACCAAGCTCTGACACCGGTCGTACAGGGACCTAACAGCCCGTATCAAAGGGCCTGGTACCCCATACTCCCGGAGTACCCCCCACAGAAGCCCCCGAGGGACGCGGTCGAATGCCTTTTCCAAGTCCACAAAGCACATGTAAACTGGTTGGGCAAACTCCCACGCACCCTCCAGGACCCTGTTGAGGGTGTAGAGCTGGTCTAGTGTTCCACGACCAGGACGAAAACCACACTGCTCCTCCTGAATCCGAGGTTCGACTATCCGACGGACCCTCCTCTCCAGAACCCCTGAATAGACCTTACCAGGGAGGCTTAAGAGTGTGATCCCCCTATAGTTGGAACACACCCTACGGTCCCCCTTTTTGAATAGGGGAACCACCACCCCAGTCTGCCAATCCAAGGGAACTGCCCCCGATGTCCACGCGATATTGCAGAGTCGCGTAAGCCAACACAACCCCACAACATCCAGAGCCCTAAGGAACTCAGGACGAATCTCATCCACCCCCGGAGCCTTGCCACCGCGGAGCTTTTTAACCACCTCGGCGACCTCAGCACCAGAGATTGGAGAGCCCGACCCAAAGTCCCCAGGCTCCACTTCCTCAGTGGAAGACGTGCCAGTAGGATTGAGGAGGTCTTCGAAGTACTCCGCCCACCGACTCACAACATCCCGAGTTGAGGTCAACAGCACGCCATCCCCACCATAAATGGTGTTGGTAAAGTAAGTTCATACAACACATAAATAAAATGAAGGGTAGCAGTAAGAAGAAAAAAATCTTTATCTGCCCCTCTGCCCGGATTATCGCACGGGCTTACGGGGCTGCAGCCCAGGGCCCCGGCGCTTCAGGGGCCCTGCCCCCGAAGGATTTTTTTTTTTTTTGTGAACGGGCAGTGTCTGAACTCATTCTGCAACGTGCTGGAGTTCAGTCAGAACTCTGATTGAATCGCCATAGAACTCAGCCTGTTACAGGTAGTCCCCGACTTACGAGCGAGTTCCGTACCTAGGGGGCGCTCGTATGTCAAAAATTCGTAAGTAGGATCACAAAAAAAAAAGAAGTTTTTTTTTTACTTTTTTTGAATTTTTATAGATGAATACATGTACAGTACTGGACAGTCACCAAGCACTTAGCCTATCCTAACACAGTTTTTAAAGATGAAGGAATTAGTTAAATTGTCTCCCTTTCACATTAAGGGAGCTAGCTCCCTTTATGGGAATGGAGCCTGCATGAAGGAGGGAGACAATTCAACTGACTCTCTGACTCTGACTCTGACTCTGAATTGAAAAAGCCTCCTGGATAGGAGTCGAAACGTTTTCTGCAACAAATAAAGTCCAGGGGCCTCATGTATCAACCATGCGTGCGCACAAAAACATTGCGCACGTCACTTTCCACGCAAAAGCCCGTATGTATCAAAACTGAACTGAACGTGAATATATGCGCATCCAGGTA